>PVIJ01002311.1:46015-164782 GCA_004024925.1 Scalopus aquaticus
TTGTTTTTTTTTTTTTTTTTTTTTTAAAGATTTATTTTTTATTTATACATACAAGCTGGGGTACAAGCCAGAGCTGTGGGGCGGTGAGAGGGTTCACCAGAGACAGAATGGGGAGCAGAACAGGCAGATCAGAAATACACTGCTGAGGGGAGCAGCGGGCGAGGCAGGAGAGGTCCACCACACCATGTGGGATTCTCCCCGGCCGGGCGTCGAACTCGCGTCGCCGCTGCCGACAGCTCCACAGCGCAGCGCTTAACCGCTGCGCAACCCTAAGAGTTGTTCTTAAGTGTTGAAGGCACACCTGAAAATGATGAAGTGTGGGTTTTAAAAGTTGGGTGACTTAGATTTTATTTTTCACTTTAATTTTATTTTTACTATAAAAACTTTCCTATATGATACAAAGTTCTCCCAGTTTTTGAATTCCCAGTCGTCATTATGTTTTACTCATTTCCTCTTTCATTTCCTCTGATAAGTTGGAACAATTATATTTGATTTCTGGGAGGATGTTGGCCAGTCTCAGTTACTGTGAAATAAGGTGTAATCAGTGACTAAAGACTGTTTAAAGCTAACCTGACCTGTTACCTTGCTGCTTTTTCTTTGGTTTAAGAAAAGCTTGTAGAAACTCCCCACACCCATTCATCTTGGTTTTTTGAAATGATACCCTAGTACATAGAAGAGGACAGTAATAAACATTACAGTTACTGAGTTTTGACTAATCATCTGCATTCTATTTGTTTTGATGTTCATTTTCCCTGGCATCATATTCTGAGAATTTTACTTTTTAAAAGATTTATTTATTTATGCATGCAAGAGTTGGGGTATAGGCCAGAGGTTTTGGGGGTGAGAGGGTTCACCAGAGACAGAGTGGGGAGCACAACAGGCAGACTGACTGAAATACACTGCTGAGGGGAGCAGTGGGTAGATGAGACAGGAGAGGTCTGCTGTGCCATGTGTGAAGCTCCCGGGCCAGGGATCCATATTGCTACAGTGGCTGCTGATAGCTTGATGGTGCTGAGACTTAACCATTGCGCCACCAGGGAAGTCCAATATTCTGAGAATTTTTTTAAAGATTTATTTACTTATGCATACAAGAACTGGGGTGTAGGCCCAAATGTAGGGGTGGTGAGGGGAATCACCAGAGACAGAGTGGGGAGGAGAATAGATGGATCTACTGAAATACACTGCTGAGGGGTGCAGCGGGCAAGGCAGGAGAGGCTGCTATACCATGTGGGAAGATCCCTGCCTGGGGATCGAACTTGTGCTGCAGTGGCTGCAGATACCTTCATAGTGCTGAGACTTAACCGGTTGCAACACCAGGGACACCCCTATTCTGAGAATTTTAATGATACTGGCATGTAGAAAATACTAGAACCGCTGACTGAATATATTTCCAAAATATTCCAAATCATTTTAATTAGGACTACTTATTATATTTTTGAAAGGTAAAAAAAATCTCATTTAAAATCTATTTGCTTCAACTATACTTTATTAAAAAATCTGTACCTGAAGGAATGTTCTGAGGGAAGGTATTTCATCATGTAATTTTTGCTCTCTTGGAGGGTCTAATATCGTAGTGGCTTTTAGGCAGGTAGACACAGCTTATTAGTGGATACGGTTTTAAACTAATTATTTTGATAATCATTTCCTGGTACAGGTAAAGAATCACATGTATTTTTTTTCTCAAAGTAGTTTGGGTGGGGGAAGGGCGGAAATCAGGGCCTGCCAGGAGTAGATTACTCTGGAAAGCCAGTATGATTTGACTACTCAGATATTGTCATGATCAGTGCTAGGACTGGTCTCCCTTTGGCTGCTTTTGGCCTAAATGGATCTTCCTTTATTTTGTGCATTTGGACCGGGCTAGTGAGTTATGACTTTTCACTTTGACTACCTTTTCATGTTGTCATTAGCGCAGGGACAGTTTAATGGACAGGTAAGTGCAGGCCAGTACTCTGTATAGACAAGATTTTCTACCTCTTTGCACTTGGTTCCGTTCCTTCCATCTGGAGTGTCACTTTCCCTTTCTTGTTCCCCACCCGTTAAAATTTCACCATTTTGGGGCCTCCCTGGTGGCTCAAGGGGTTAAGTCTCAGCACCATCAAGCTATCCCCAGCCACTGCAGCACGACTTCGGTTCCATCCCTGACCAGGGAGCTGACCCACATGGCACAGCAGACTTCTCCTGTCTCATCTGCTGCTCCCCTCAGCAGTGTATTTCAGTAGATCTGCCTCTTCTCCCCACTCTGTCTCTGGCGAATCCTCTCACTTCCTGTACCTCTGGCCTACACCCCAGTTCTTGTATGCATAAATAAATAAATATTTGAAAAATATAAATAAAAATTTCACCATTTTTTAGGGCCACTACAAGCACCAGTGGCCTTCCTAAGATTTTTGTTTGATTTTCCTCCTTCCCCCAATCTTTTTTGAATCCCTGCATCACTTTGTATCTTATTTATTATGCAACTAAATATGGAGCTAGAGCTTGCTGGGTGACATGAGCACAAAGTATCAGGGAAGATATAGCAGTGAAAGAAAGACTGCTATACTGTTTCATTGTGTATCTTTAAAAGATAAGGTTTAAGATGGTAATCTAACCTAAGTTTTCTTTTAAACAATTAACACTTAATTCCTTTATATCATCAAATATCCCATCATGTTCAAATTTCCCTGATTAGTTTTTGTTTTGTTTTTACAATTTCTTTGAATTGGGATCCAGCTAACTTCCCATATTATATTGAATTAACTTTTTCTCCCCCTGTAGGTTCTGGTCTTTTTATTCTTGTTATTGTTTCCATACAATTGATTTGTTGAAGATACCAGATATTTGCCCTCTGAGATTTTGCAGTTTGGATTGTGTTGATGACATCCCTGTGGTTTCATGTAATATGTTCCTCTGTCCCCTGTATTTGTAAATTAGTAAGTTACATCTAGTAGTTTGATCTGATTCAGACTTGAATTGTACTAATGGAGAAAATACTTTATGGGTGGTACTGTGTATGTCCTGTTCACTCTTACACCTTTAACTTGACTTTTCATCCTGCTATGCTAATGAAATTGATTTTACCAAGGTCACCTGTGATTTTTGTGTTTTTTGTTTTGTTTTGTTTTTGTTTTTGCTAGTTTTATGACAACAACAAACTAATGTAGAGAGCAACCACACAAGTTGCAGGATACAAAATCATTATTCAAAACTCAGTTATACTTCTATATACTAACAGCAAACTATCAGAAAGTGAAATTAAGAAAACATTCCCATACACAATTACATCACAAAGAATGAAATACCTAGGAACAAATTCAACCAAAGAAGTGAAAGACCTCTACACTGAAAACTACAAGACATTGCTGTGATTGAAGAAGATACAAAGAAATAGAAAGATATTCAGTGCTCATGGATTGGAAGATTTAATATTGTGTAAATGCCCATTTTACCGAAAGCACTCTACAGATTCAGTACAGTCCCTACCAAAATTCCTGCATCATTTTTCATAGAAACTGAATAAACAATCCCCAAACCTGTCTGGACTATCAAAAGATTCCAAATAGCCAAAGCAGTCCTGAGATTAAACCAAGCTGGTGTGAGGGAGAGGGGGAATTACCACTCTCCCCTTTCAATTCTTTTAGGCTGGCAAATGAGCAAATTAATAACAGATTGACATGAGAAAAAAATCATAAAAGCTGAATAGTAACATGCACAGGTGATTGGGAGAGACCTAGTGAAAATAGAGTAACTCCACCTGAGTCTTCGGTATTTCCAAATAGTGTAGTCATTGCTTACACCTTTGCCTCTTTATACTTGATATTATTAACCATTTTCTCCTTGATAATGTTTTCTTGCTTGACTTTAATTATTCTGTCCTCTTCTTGCCTTTCCCCTTACTAGCTGCTTCTTTGCAGACTCTTAATTTTCTGTTAATCCCTTCATATTGATAATTCTGCATTTTAGCCTGGGCCTTCTCTTTCTACTCTTTGTGGTCTTATTCATTTGCATTGCTGTAGCTGCCATCTCTCTAGCTTGTGAGTATTGGAACTCTTTCATTCAACTGAATAACCCCCTTACCTCTTCTATGACGACAATTCAAATGAATTCATTTCTAGCTACTACATCATTGTGAGTCCAGATACTAAAGGTGATATCCTCTGTTCATCAGGTATGCTTTGTCAGTGTCTGAAAACTATGTGCTAAATACTCAATTTTTTTTAAAGATTTATTTATGCATACAAGAGCTGGAGTGTAGACCAGAGGTGTGGGGGTGGTGAGAGGATTCACCAGAGACAGAGTGGGGAGCAGAACAGGCAGATCTGCTGAAATACACTGCTGAGGAGAGCAGCGGGCGAGACAGGAGAGGTCTGCTGCACCATGTGGGAAGCTCCCTGGCTGGGGATTGAACTCATTCCGCAGTGGCTACTGGTTGCTTCATAGTACTGAAACTTTGAGACTTAACCCCTTGTGCCACCAGGGAGGCCCCTAAATACTAAATTTTAGTCACTCCTAACATACTTGATACAGAGTAGTTGGAAAAAAAATAACTAAAACAAAACGCTCATAGGGTGCCTTTTTTTTTTTTTAAATGTCTGGCCTTATTTTTTGTTGTTGCTTTTAGAAAATCACATTTTTGCCTAGACTCACACTTAAAGTTGGAAGCTCTCAAAGAGGACAGCCTCTGTCACTTGATAATACATTCTTGGCATTTTTCTTTGGACTTCTTTATTCTCTTGGCCACAAGTTTAGTGTCCTCTGCTACTCTGTGGCTTCATCCTTATTTTTCTTAGTATGCTGAAGTTTGTGCTGCAGAATGGGTGCAATAACAAGATGCTGAATCTTGGGTGCTTTGGTTCTAGGCTTCTTACTGTCTTTGTTTAGGGGCTTTCTCACAATATTTTGTCAGATGTCATCATCTTTAGAGAGGTTGAAGTTTTCAGGGCTGAATGAAGTTTTTGGGGCTAATAACTCTTCTTGGCAGCAAGCCTTGAGGCACAGTAATATCAGTGAGTCCAGGACTGTCTTTCCCCCTTTCTCCCCACAATGTGACCTAGTTGAGAACTCTCAGATTGGCATCCACGATGCACACCGGAACAGATTTGCATTTTCTTTCATCAGTCCTTCTTGATCTATAACAGGAGTGCCCCTTACTCAGCAGAAGGCAAACCAACCATTTGGTCAAGACTCCCTGTTTCATGGGGAAACCTTATTTTTCATTCCTACCACCGATTCGGACTACAGAACCCTTCCATTTTCACCTGAAGTGCCAGCAGCAACTTCAGTGGCCATACGCTTCTCATCAGAGGTACGAAGTTTGCATTCATCGTCCACATCAATGAGTTTTTGGCAGACAGTGACTGGGAAAGAGATGTTCAGCTTCATCTTGAAGCAACCGACTGCTCTCAGTCACCACGAGAAAGAGACCGTGTCTGTGTTCTTACGTTAAGATCAACACCGAGAGGAGATTTGGAAGGAGCTCTAGGGGTGGGCAGTTCTGTGTTGCCTTAGCTCAAGGGTCAATAAACCGTGGGCAGTAGGCCCATGCAGCCTATCTGCTTTTGTGTAGTCTGTGAGCTAAGAATAGTTCTTAAATTTTTTAATGGTGGGGAAAAATCAAAGTAAAGATATTTTGTGGCATGTGAAAATTTAGGAAACTTTAGTGTCCAGAAATAAAGCTTTATTGGAACACAGACAGCACACACCCTTTTGTTTATGTATTATCTGTAACAGTATTTGCTGCTACAATAGCAAAAGTCAGTAGTATCCTGCAAAGTCCAAAATATTTACTTCCTGGCTTTTAAAAAGTTTGTTGATTCCTCTCTGAGCATCAAATGGGCTTTAGTGGATATTTTGATCTAAGGATTGCCTTAGAATTGAGCATTTAGTTGCAAGGTCCCTATCTACTGTGAGTGGTGGTAAGATTTTTTGTTTGATTGTGCAGTGTGTGTATGTATAAATAGGTATGCACATATATGTGTATAGATGTATTTATGTGCATGTACACATATATACATATACTCTATGTAAAATTGGTGGGCTCTGGTCTTTGACCTAGGTTTAGGATTCAGACCTTAGATCTTTCCCTGAAGGTACAGTTACCATGATAGGCTACAGTGTAATGTTGCTTTCAGTATTGCTTTGTGAATAGGGAAGAGCATTTCCAGAAAACGTGAGGGTGAGGAGAGGCTAGAAGCTTACATAGTCCCTGTAAGTTGTTCATCATGGTAGGATTAATCATATACTTCTCAGACACTTTGCCCCCAAATCCTGCTCTTTTCCTTGCTTTGGAGAAATGCCCCACTGGCATTGCTTTTTCCAGAAACCTGCCAGTTGTCTTTTATCCCTTTGTTTTAAAGCTCACATCTGGCTCTCCTCAAGATTCTACTTCCTTAACCCCTTTGAGTCCAAACTCTTTCTTTACATTATCTGCATTTCTGCTGCTACTGCCTTCACACTTTTGTTATTCACCTAGATTATTGCAGCAGCCTTCTGATTTGTTTCCTTAGTGTCAGTCTAATCTGCTCCACCAGAGTGATTTTTCTCTCTAAGCTGCAAATCTGAATTTGTCACTTATCTTCTTTAAGCTCCTCAGTGTTCCATTTTCTGTAGTAGTGTTCTAAATGGATATTCTTGGACATTAATGAGTTTTATGAAACTTCTGAGGACTGCTTTATAGCCAAATACTCTTGGGATTTTGTCGCTGTGTTTAGATTTTGTTTATTGCTGTGTGTGTTTGTGCCAAGTTATAATGCATTGTACTAATGATGACTCTGCAGTGGTTCAGATAGGAAAGATGATGAGTTAAGTTGGATCTTGTCATGGTATGTGTTAGTAGAGGCAGGCCAAACCCAAAGAACCCTGGCACTGTAGTTAGTATCATATTTTCACTGTGAGATGTATCTGGAGGGTTCCATGTTGTAACTAATCAGCAAGAAACAGTTTGCAGTGGGGTGTTTTGTTCCAAACTTCAGCAGTGGTTATACTATTATGCATTTAATGTAGATGGATTTCAGTCAGTACTTACTGCAAATGAAAAAGATAGATTGCATAGATTAACAAGCAGGGCCTCTTTAAATTTGAGAGTTAAGCACTGTTAGCTGGTATGATGGTATAAGGTTGGAGTTCCTACACTAACTAGCAAACAAACAAAATTATTAAATCCATGTAGTGTATGGATTGTAAGCATTTTATGCATTAATATTATTGAAGCCAGATTACAGAAATAACTAAAGAATGTGGAACCACTCCTGTGACTACATATTTTTAAGGCTGAATACATCCTCTACCCATTGTCTGTAAACAACCAAATATGTTACATTATTGTTAAAATTTTGTCTTGTATTTAATTTCATTTTTAATTTTAAAAGGACAGGATTATTAGGAAAAGAGATGGCACACGCATAGTCACAGGTGCGCAAGAGAGGTGTTATATTTAATTTTTAAAGTTGTTTGATTTTTACAGTTATCTAAGAACACAAACAGTTATAGTAGAGCTAAAATGAGTTATTAATTTTATATTTATATGCTTTCATTAAAATTTTTGTTTAAAAAAGTCCACCACTCAAACTTTGGAAGATCTCATTTTCTTTGAAAAGGTGTTCTTATATTTTTCAGACTTGAAAATCAACCCATGGGACTAGTCTGATACCATGAATATATAGCTTGATTTTTTTATTTTTTCCCTGCTCTCTCCCAACTCTGTTTTTCAACCATACTTGATCTGCTTCTGTTCCCTGGGTGTGTTTTGCTCTCTCTTCTGGGCTATTGCATTTGTTCTCTCTGCTTAAAGCCTCCTTCTGTGCCTCTCTCCTTTTCTGCCACCTTGCTCTAGTCAGGCCAGCTACAGCCAGATCTTGGAGGTCTGTAGCTAAGAGACAGATTTCAAAATCAGAGTTGTTTTCTGAATTCTGTTTAAATATGTTTCAGGTCAGATTTGGAAAATATTTGGAAAGTAGGTTTACTTTATCATTCACTAATTGATCTTTTAAAGTAAATATTTGTGTCATAATAACTAACTCATAATTTATAAGTTTATATTTCATTGATTAAACAGTAGTAACCTTAAATGACATGGACCTTCTAAAACAATGTTCTTGTTTACATTTTAGTAAAACCTTATTAACAGAATTTAGGATGGTTGGAACAGAGCTTGATTTAAGCTACAAACTTTGTATTTATGTTTTCTTCATTCAGTAGATCAGCAGTTTCCTTGTAGCCTTGATTATAGTATTCTGAGGTACTTGTTCTTGCAAATGAGGGTGGCATTAATGAGGAACAATTCCTTTTTTTATATAAACTTTTTTAAAGATTTATTTATTTATACATACAAGCTGGGGTACAGGCCAGAGGCATAGGGCGGCGAGAGGGTTCACCAGAGACAGAGTGGGGAGCAGAACAGGCAGATCAGAAATATACTGCTGAGGGGAGCAGCAGGCGAGGCAGAGTCTGCCGTGCCAGGGCGTCGAACTCGCATTGCATGCCGCTGACAGCTCCACAGTGCAGCGCTCAACTGCTGTGCCACCAGGGAGGTCCAGAGCAATTCCTTTTTAGCGTAAACTCTAGGAAACCTTTTATACCACTTTTCCTAAAAGTAATAATGCTGCTTTTATTTTCTCATTAGGACTTAGATTATTGTCTCCTGTTTCCGTAGGTAGTAGGAGTCAGAGTTGTCCTGAAGTGTTCTCTTGAACAGATCGTTCTGTTCTGGATGTGATAGAATGAAACATTCAGTGTTTATACTCTTCCCAGTTTTCCAAGTACAATTCTGAGTCTGGCACTTATATTTGGTGAACATTTGAGTGTTCAGGGTTTAAGTAAAAATGGAAATTGACCATTTCTCTGTTTTTTTCTCTTACAAAAATTGCTTTAATTGCTTTAAAAAGTTCATTTATTGCCAAAATCAGTTCATTTCATATCAATATTAATACTTTTATTAGGCTGATAACCTAGTGAATACAGAAAAAGGATGACCTACTCTCTTTACTATTATCAAATATATAACCAAAAGTGTTAAGGAAGAAGTGGTAGAGAATCTGGATAGGAAAAGATGTGTGACATCATATTTTGAAACTCCCATTGACTGTTTGGTTCTTGAGGTAGTAGCAAAATACAGTTGTGACCTTTATAAAATTTATCAAATGTTTTGAGTGTCTGTTGTATGCCATTGTGTTAAGCACTGGGGGCTGCAGGGGGCAGGGAGAGTAAGTTAAATGATATCTATAGTTCTTACTCTCTAGAGGCTTATATAATGTGGAAGAGAGTGGGGAGGGAAGATTGAAGAATAGCAGTAACTAATCCTAATGTAAAGCAAGATTTAATGCTAAATGAGATTAAAAGAAATGCATTGGGAAGTTGGTCATATTAGTGGCAGCGGAATCTTGGGGAACTTCTTGGAGGAAGTGGGAAAAGTGATATACTTTGAAATGTATATATGTAGGAATGGGGAGAAGGAAGGACATTTTGAGTAGAGCAGTTAGTTGGATGGATATAATGTTACTAGGATGGGGATCACTGGAGTTGGAGTTGTGGGACCACAGGTCAAGGCATCCATTTTGGATGTGTTAAGATTGATGTAACTATTAAAAGACATGATCAGACACGCTCTTGGGTTCTGCATCTCAGAAGAGAAAGGTGTGATGTAGAATTATTTGTGTATTTGCATTGTAGGCTTATACATAATATTTTACGCCATGAGGATTTAGGGAGAGAATCTGGAATCAAAATAAGACCCATAGTTGAGCCCAGAGGAGCACCAGCTTTTAAGAAATTGATGGGTAGAATGGGTGGCGCGAGAGCTGCTGGGAAAACTGGGAGGGCCAGAGTTACAGATGCCAAAGTATTTTAAGGAGCCTGGAGTGGTTCAATACATTCTGTAAGATTGGTCAATTAACATGATAGTGTCTGTTGGGTTTAGAAACATGCAGAACACTAGCAATCTTTGCAAAGAAATAGAATGTGGGAAGTTAGAATGTTGGGAAGTTCGCAGCAATTTCCAATTGGATACATTTTGGAAACCAGTTTGTATCTTCTAAAATTGAAAATGCTTGTATCCTGCAACTTTGCAGTTTCAGTTCACTTCTGATGTCTATTCTACAAAAATCCTCATTGTTGAAAAGAGAATGGCATTAGAAATGATCATTTTAACATTGCAATGGTAGAAAAAGGGAAACTGCCCTTCAACTGGAGAATGAGTGAGTTGTGTGCATACATAGCTGTAAAGGTAATTGGGCTACAGCAATATCATGGTAAGGCACCTTTTAAAATAGAAAATTATGCAAAACAAATCATTGTCTTATTTTAGGATACATACATACATGGTATAAGCATAAAGAGATTAATTAGTGTGACTAACCCCAAAGTTAAAATAGTGGCTACCTCTTGTAGGGGGAGGGAGCACTGGAGATGTGATCCTGGAAGGGAATGTGGTCGTCTATATTGGTAGTGAAGTGATATGTGGATTACACAGCTGTGCGCTGTATTGCTCCTTACACCTTTTGAGGTCACTTTTCATAAAATGAAATAATTGCAGAGGAAGAGGAGAATCACCAAGAGTGATTTTGAGAAACTTTGTCATGAATGAGAATAGTGAAGAGATAAAGTGGTAGCTGGAGAGACAGATGGTCAGGGAAGACTTTTTTTTTTTTTTTTTAAAGAATATGTTTGTATGCTGATCAGCAGGATTCATTAGAGAGAGGAAAGTTGACATTGTTGAAGAGAAGTAACTGAAGGTCTAGGAGAAGATAAAAAAATGTACTTAATTGTTCTTCGATAGGAGAGATCTCTTTAGAAGAAAAGAAGAGTGGATGCAGATGCTGGTAGTTTCAAAGTTGATGTTTGGTTGTTCAGTAGAGTTTTCTCTGATTTTAATCTTTGTCTGGTAACACTAGGTCATTTGTGGAATAGAAATTCGGAGGTAAAGTAATCGGACTATGAAAATACTTGTGAGGAATAGGGAACACCATACTCCAGAGAAGGATAGTAAATTTTCTGCAGTGCTTTGAGGGACTAGTTGAGAGTGATTTATAAAATGTAATTATGAGACATTAAGACAATATATAAAGATGTGATGAAAAAGCAAAATTGGTATGGAATTATCTTTGCTTCTATGTTTTTCGCTAATTTATTTTAAACCTGAAGACTGTAGAAGTCTCATGATTAACTTTGGGGCAAAGATCCTTCTATGCAAAATACTGTCTTGGGAACTGTTGTTTTGTTAGTATTGGCTTTGATCTCTAGGCATACAACCTTTGTTTTCCTGTGATGCAGGAAATGACCTCTTCAGACTTTCTCATGGGTAGAGTAATCCTGCCAAATGAGGCCAAGAGGGGTTTCTCTACTCATGAGGCTTTTTGCTTCAACATAGGTCATTGTGATAACTTACAGTTTAATAGCTGTTGTAATAAACTCAGCTTTTAAATAATTGCAATCTTAGCTCAAGTTTCATTTACTTAAGGAATTTAAATCATTTAATAATCTGGCTGTTGAACAGCTCCATGTTTTTCAGTAAGATAGTTGTGGAAAGGCACTAATTAGAGAAAAACATGGCAACAGGTTTTGATCATTTATTGAAAGAGGCAATTTAAGGTCACAGTTTGCTCTATAAGTTCTTTTTAATTAAAAAAAATTTTAAGGTTATAAAATTAGTGCATGTTAATTTTAATTATAAAGGTTATATAAAGATTATAGAAGATGCATTTCTGGTTTACAGGGAATACAGATTAAAAACTTATGCAGATTAAAATATTTTTACTATAGACTCACTGTAATTTTTATGATGGTAGAATATACATAACAAAATTTATTGTCTTTGTCATTTTAAGTGTACAGTTCAGTGACATTAAGTACATAACAGTGTTGTGCGTTTGCCCACCTTGTCCATTTTCATGACCTTTTCGTACTCCCCCCAAAACTCTTCATGCTTTAATAACTCCTCACTCCCTCTTACCTCCACCCGCAGGCCTTTGCAACCACCATTTTACTTTGTCTCTATGAATTTGCCTTTTCTGTATACCTTATTTAAGTGGAATCATGGTATAAGTGATTAAGTGGTATTAGTCTTTTTGTGACTGGTTTATTTCACTTAGCTTAATATCCTCAAAGTTCATTCATCCACATGTCAGAATTTCCTTCCTTTCTAAGACTGGATAATTTCCCATTTATATATCGCTATATACTCCACATTTTGTTTATTCATTTATGGAGGTACACTTGATTTTATTCCTACCTTTTAATTGTCATGAGTAAAACTGCTCTAAACATTGATGTACCTATCTGTTAAGAGTACCTACTTTTAAGTTCTTTTGATGTACATAGGAGTGTAATTGTTGGGTCAAATGATTACTCTGTGTTATTCTTTTTTGAGTCTCCACTGAACTGTTTTCCACAGCAGCTGCACCATTTTACGTTCCTGCCAGCAATTCACATTTTTAATTTTTAATTTCTCTACATTTTTGCCAACACTTTTTGTCTTATTTTTTGCGAATAGCCATTCCAATGGGTGTGAAGTTGTATCTTATCTGTGATTTTTATTTGAGTTTCCCTAATGACTAATAGTGTTGACCATCTTTTCATTTGCTTCTTGTCCATTTGTACATCTTCTCTGAAGAATGTTTTTTCAAGTCCTTTGCCCATTTTTTTGATTGAGTAGTTTGTTTTCTTGGCACTCCTGTGAAAAATCAATTGTAAATGTTAGATTTGTTACTGGACTCTCAGTTCTGTTTTAATTGAGTTATATTTAGAAAGTTTTGGAATTAGGAGGTATTTCTTCCAACTCTTCTTCTGCTAGGTTGTTTTGGCTGTTTTGGATCCTTTGAATTTCCAAATAAATTTTAGAATCATCTTGTCAGTGTCTACAAAAAGTCAGCTGAAATTGTATGATAGGAATTGTGTTGAATCTGTAGAGAAGTTTAGTAGTACTTCCATCTTAATGATGTATCTTCCAGTCTCTGAATATGGAATTTTTTTTTTCATTTATTTAGGTCTGTAATTTCTATTTTTTTTTTGAAGATTTGTTTTTATTTATTCAAACAAGAACTGGGGTGTATGCCAGAGGTTCAGGGGGTGAGAGGATTCACCAGAGACAGTGGGGAGCAGAACAGGTGGATCTCCTAAAATACACTGCTGAGGGGAGCAGTTAGTTAGACAGGAGAGGTCTGACTGGAGATTGAACTCATGCAGCAGTGGCTGACAGTGGTTGGAGATGGTTTGCTAGTGCCGAGACTTTAACCCCACTGTGCCACCAGGGAGGTCCTCTATATGAATCGTTATTTTCTCCTTTCTGTTTGCTTTGAGTTTAACTGACTCTGCTTTTTTTTTTTTTAAGTTTCTTAAGACTAGGTTATTGATTTAAGATCTTTTTCCTTGTTAATTAATGTCCATTTAAGCACTGCTTTAGCTGCATCTCATAAGTTTTGGCATGGGATTTTAATTATCTCAAAGGGCTTTTCCTGCATTCTTACGAGCTTGTGGAGAACTGCTGGGAACAGGACTTCTAAAATATGGCGGAAGGCTGTGGTCCAAGACTGTTTTTGGCTTTACAAGTGAGGTCTTCAGAACCAATGGGAGCACACAGCTCTTCTTAAAATTGAAGGTGTTAGGGCCTTCCTGGTGGTGCAAGGGGTTAAGTCTCAACACTATGAAGCAATCCCCAGCCACTGCAGCATAGTTTGATTTCCAGCCAAGCCAGGAAACTAACCCACATGGCGCAGCAGACCTCTCCTGTCTAATCTGCTGCTCCCCTCAGCAGTATATTTCAGTCAATCTGCCTGTTCTGTTCCCCACTCTGTCCCTGGTGAATCCTCTCACTCACATACTCCCACACCTCTGGCCTACACCCCAGCTCTTGTATGCATCAATAAATAAACCTTTTTTAAAAATTGAAGTTGTTAATGCTCAAGTCTGTTAGGCAAGATGTGCTTATGTGTACAAAGCAAACAACACAGTGACTCCTGGTGGCAAACTGAATAAAACTAGAGTAATCTGGGAGCAAGTGATATGCTCTTGGAGAAAGAGTGGAATGGTTTGTGCCAAATTCTGAAGCCACCTTCCTGCTAATGCTATTGGACACAGAATCCAGATGATATTATATCTCTCAAGGATTTAACCTTATTGAAAAGCCAATAAATAAAAGTGAATTTGTTCTCTTGTATTTTGGGCAAAAAAGTATCTCAAAGGTTTTCCTAATTTTACCTGTGATTTCTTCTTTGCCTAGTTGGTTATTTAATAGTATATTGTTTAATTTCTACATATTTTGAACTTCCCAGTTTTCTCTCTAACTTCTAATTTACCAGATGATCTGAGAACATTGGGTAAAATTTCAGTGTTTTTAATTTATTTAGGTTTGTTTTATGGCATAATATATGATATATTCTGGAGAATGCCTCATATGCACTTGAGAAGAATATGAATTCTGTTTTTGTTGGATGGACTATGCTTTATCTGGTAGGTCTATCTGGTTCATTCATTTTTTTTAAAAGATTTATTTCTTTATGCATACAAGCTGGGGTACAGGCCAGAGGTGTGGGGCAGTGAGAGGGTTCGCCAGAGACAGAGTAGGGAGCAGAATAGGCAGATCAACCGAAATACACTGCTGAGGGGAGAGCTGGCAAGGCAGGAGAGGTCTGCTGCACCATGTGGGAATCTCCCCGGCCAGGCATCGAACTCACGCTGCAGCTGCTGACAGCTCCACAGCGCTGTGCTTAACCCGTTGCGCCACCAGGGAGGCCCCTGGTTCATTCTTTTGTTCAAGTTCAATGTATTAAATTGTGAGAGACTGTACTATTTGTTCCATCATACCCTTTATCACTTGCATAACACCAGATTAATTTAGTGGAATGAGACCTCAGTTTCTGACATGGGAACAGGTAGTTTAAGTAAAAATAGTGGGAGCCTGAATTAGTTGAGAGAGTGCACTGATCTGAACCTCTTCTGAACCCCTTTTTAAGGTCATGAAGATAAAGGAATAATTAAGAAATGATGATTATCAAGGATATTTTTCACTCTAATAATATTCCTTTATTTTTTAAGGGTAGCTTTATTGAAGTGTAATTAACACTCCATAAAATTCATTTACTTTTAAGTGTAAACTTCAGTTATTTTAGATCAGTTTATAGAGTATGCAGTTATCACCGTTAACTTCACTACACATGTCAAACATTTCCACCACTGCAAAAATACCCATTGTGTCTATTTGTTGTCACAGCCTTTTTTTTTTTTTTTTGGTCTTTTATTCTTATATAGTATTAAGCTTCCAGGTAATGCACATTCAGACACTCCTCTCATCTAATCCGTATCCTCAGATTCTTTTTTTTTTTTTTAAAGATTTATTTTTTATTTATACATACAAGCTGACAAGCTGGGGTACAGGCCAGAGGCATGGGGCGGCGAGAGGGTTCACCAGAGCCAGAGCAGGGAGCAGAACAGGCAGATCAGAAATACACTGCTGAGGGGAGCAGTGGGCAAGGCAGGAGAGGTCTGACGCGCCATGTGGGACTCTCCCTGGCTGGGTGTCGAACTCGCATCACCGCTGCCGACAGCTCCACAGCGCAGCACTTAACCGCTGCGCCACCAGGGAGGCCCCCGTATCTTCAGATTCTTAAGGACATTTTATGAAAGACAAAACTGAGGTTTAGTTGAGTTTTATCATAGAGCTAGTATATTATAAAACAGAACTAAACATCAGCTATCCTTTGTTGTCCCCTTTACTAAATTACATTGCCTCAACTGTTTATACTTTACTTGAAGTTGGAACTTATATTACTTTGTTGAAATATTTAAGGTGTTTATTTCTTTTTTTTTTATTTTTTTTTTTTAAGATTTATTTATTTATACATACAAGCTGGGGTACAGACCAGAGGTGTGGGGCGGCGAGAGGGTTCACCAGAGACAGAGTGGGGAGCAGAACAGGCAGATCAGAAATACACTGCTGAGGGGAGCAGCGGGCAAGGCAGGAAAGGTCTGCTGCACCATGTGGGATTCTCCCTGGCCGGGCGTCGAACTCGTGTGCCGCTGCCAACAGCTCCACAGCGCAGCGCTTATCCTCGGCGCCACTGGGGAGGCCCTTAAGGTGTTTATTAAGTGGTATTTTCCTGTATTGGTTTTTGGTTACTGGACATTTTATGTTTGGGAATGTTTATTAGCAGGAATAGCATTCTGCATTAGATTTTCAAATAACCCTTGCTTATAAGTAGAACACTTGAATCACCTATATTTTGAAGAACTTTGTATTAGGAGATAAAGGATCATCTTGAGAATTAATATCTTAGCTTTTTTTTTTTTTTAGATTTTTTATTTTTATTTATGTATACCAGCTGGGGTACAGGCCAGAGGCGCGGCGCGGTGAGAGAGTTCACCAGAGACAGAGCGGGGAGCAGAACAGGCAGATCAGAAATACACTGCTGAGGGGAGCAGCGGGCAAGGCAGGAGAGGTCTGCCGCACCATGTGGGATTCTCCCCAGCCGGGCGTTGAACCCTCATTGCTTGGCGGCCGACAGCTCCACAGCGCAGCGCTCAATCCCTGCACCGCCGGGGAGGCCCAATACCTTAGCTTTTGATCTTGATTATGGAAGAATAAGGGAAGACCTCTTTTCTTCCCCCAAACATTCATTTAGTAGATAGTTCCTGCACATGTACCAGTATGCTCAGAGTTATTCTTGATGTTCTTTTGAGCTTGTTACTCCTAACCTATCTCCCTTTTCCTTTTTATCCCCAAGAGTTGATTGAAAGAAATAGAAATGACTGAGATGTGACCTTTTTCTAATTTGTCCTATAAATGCAGTTTCACTTGAATGGAGCTGCTAGCAGTGAGTGGATGAGGCTTATAGTAACTGCAGTCAGTGGTAGAAGCTGCCTCTGAAAGCCAACACTTTCCTTTTTTCAGTATCCCAAACCCATATTGTTCATAGTGGGATCTTCTTGGTGTCTGTAATATAGAAATTTTAAATTATTTAGATTAATGATAGTTACCTCACAGAAATAAACCCTCCAGAGAGGCCGAGCAAGTGCATCACGGTGAAAGGAAAGAAAACAAGACAGAAACAAATCAGGAGCAACCTTGGAGAGAATATTGACAAATTTTGATAACTACACTTAGGTTTATATCTTACTAGGAAGAGATTGAGGAGTAAAGGCATGGCCCATGTGTAGAGTTTGGGAATGGGCCTGGAGGAGTAGGCGGAATACTTTGAAGAGTTGGTTGATAAAGCTAGGATTAACAGGCTAGTGTAAGATTTAGTTCTAGTCTTATTTTCCTCAGTTAAGGTATATGACAGATTGGGAAAGCATGATAATTATTCTTACATAATGAAAAGACTGTCATTTTAAGTAGAAAAAAGGACAAAATATCTGAATAAGCAGTTCACAGAAGAAGAAACAGAAATGGCTAAGTAATGCTAAAGTAACTGCACACATGAAAATGATGTGCAGTCTGTCAGAAAGTCAGTAGAATGCAGTTGACTGTAAGTCTGTGATAACAGGGAACCATTTATGTGTCATTCCCATTTTAGCCCTAGCTTCTAGTTCACTACAACAGTAGTTAGGCTCGTGTATTTGTTCAATAAATAAAATAAAAATAAAAATAAAAAGTGAAATTAGAATTTTGAAAAAAATCTCTTAGATTGATAATACAATTTTTAAAAACTTTGTAATTCCCGCCAAGGGATTGCAAACCACATGGTTTAAAGTTACTCTCATCCTGTGGATGAGGGGACATGATCTTTTTGGAAAAGATGTTTAGTGTGGGTGGCCTAAGGGTTAAGTCTCAGCGCTGACCACCGCCACAGCATGAGTTCAATCCCGGCCTGGGAGCTGACCCACATGGTGCAGGAGACCTTTACTGTCTTGCCCACTGCTCCTCTCAGCAGTGTAGTTCAGTAGATCTGCCTTTTTTGCTTCCCCTTTTGTCTCTGGTGAATCCTCTCACCCCTGCACCTCTAGCCTGCACCCCAGTTCTTCTATGTAATAAATAAATCTTTAAAAAAAAAACCTAAACATTTGAATTGCACTGAGAGAATTAGAGTCTCATACCCACATAGCCCCAAAAGCTTCTCTTGAGTCCACCTTGCCTAGCCACTCCTCTTTATACAACACAGGGTCTCCTGCAAATCTCTCCCATATTTAACCAAGTTAGTCAACTGCTCTTCTCTTCTCAGAAGGAGAAGAGTTCTTTTTATGGTAAGCAAAGGTATGTTCTGGAGATGAATAATCCCAGATGCCCTCAAAATTTTCACTCAGTGGTTTTATCAATAGCATTCATTGATGAATCGTGCCTTGACTATTATTTTAGTGACTGTACAAAGGTAATTTCTAATTCTTTGCTTCTTCTGAATTTATTATTGGCATTTTTCTATAAAGAAGGACATTTGCTCACCTGCATTTTCTCTTTTTATTTTACTCTTTGTTATTATTACAACTGAGGGATTATTTTTTATTCCCTTTGTTATGTTCCATTCTAGTCTTTGTTCATTGTGATGCACTTTATTATGTCCTTTGATACAGCTCCATTTTTTAAAAGCATTTTAGATTCACTTTGTACTTTTGCTGCTGCTACCTTGGGATTAGAAGCTATTTCTCCCAAAAGCCCTATTTCATTTTAGTGGGGAATAATAGTAAAAATCAAAATTTGGTTGCTGAGGGTGCTTATTTCTACTGGGGTATCATTTCTAACTTTTTTCTAACTTTTCTCAATGGACGGAACTAGACACTATACATCATAGATGGCACAAATCCATACATGCGTGCACGCGTACACACACACACACACACACACACACACAATCTATTATATTTAGCTCCTGTATAAAAATGAGTTCATAATACTACTACTGATTTCTAACCTCTAGGGTTTTTTTCTCTCTCTCTTTTTTTGACATCTTTTTCTTCATATTCCTTATTTGTGTTTAACTTCTCATGGTGAGATCCCTGGTTCCCCGCAAAATCTCAGTGTATCTACTCATTTGCTTAATATTATAGCAGTGAAACTACAGGTGTATCATTATTACTACCAGCAACAGTCTTATTAAATAAAGTTAAAGATATCTTTGCATTTTTTTGTCCATTGGATGTTGTTTATAATTGTTCGTAATACAAGTTAACATAAGTACTTGAGATTTAAAATAATTTACCTTAGATGGAGAAACCTTCTTTATTTAATTTTCTTTAAAAAATTATCTAGTAGCCCACAGTTTTTGTTGTGATGTAGCAGTTTGCCAATTTTAGCTGAATTCTATTTCAGTACTATAGCTGCAAATATCCTGAGGGATATACTGTTACATAGTTTTGTCAGTAAAGATACATTCCGAAGGACTCATTTAAATTTCATATTAATTTTAGTGGTCTTCAAATTGCTAGAATTTCTCCTCTGAGGGCAACCTTTATTTTAGACAAAAATACGGATTTCAAAGATACAGGAGGAAAAAAATGAAACTGATAAATTAGATGTGAGGATAAGTCAGATTTGAAAGAAATTAGAGAATATGAGCTATAACTGGGCTTTTAGTTCTTAGAAGTAATCAATTTAGTTTTGAACCTCTGAGGAAATACACAATGGGTGATTTTCGTCGTTTAAAAAAACAAACTTTTTGTTATTGGATTATAGTAGGAATTTTATTATGGGATTCATCTTTTTGCAAAAAATGTACTACTTTCTTTCATGATTATTTTAGTGCTGTTAAATACATAAAGTTGAAACATAGTTTAAAGAAGAGATTTATTTCTGATCTTTCAGGAATTGAATTTAGAAAATTCAAGAAAATTGATAGCTGACATGTCCCTTAGACTCTAAGAGATCTGTCTGGAACTTGATTGTCAGTGTCACAGTTATCAGTTTGAGTTTGCTGGAGAATGTATGTTCTTTGGTTCTATTCTCAGAATATTTAAATATAGATGTTTTGTGATATGTATTAAAGAACAATTCAAATACTTTTTATGGTTCTATGTGGTGCTAAGCACTAGGGAGACCAAAGAAAGCACACACTCTATTTCCATACCTCAAAATAGCTTGTAGTATTGTCTAAGTTTATTAGGAAGTTGTCCAAATAAAAGACAACTTGAATACACATTGAGAATATTTAAAGTATTACTCAAAACCTTAAATTGTTTCATTTGCATGGTAGTAAATTGTGCAAATCAAGAAGTTTTGTTTTACTGTTTATTTGCATTGTTTTATTTATAAAAGCCCTTAAGAGTATCTTGGTTTTGCTCTCCATTCTAATTTACAATTAGAATTGCCTCTGATATTGAATGACTTTAATTTTCTGATTAATTTGATTTACGAATCACCAGATTAGAAATGCTCTCCAAGTATTATCCAGTTTTTCTCTCTGACCTCAACAACCTTTTTTTTTTTTCTTCCCAAACAAAGCCAGGACATACGGTTTAACCTATGTCCAGAGAAGAGTGTTTTACAAAATCCCTGGTAATCTGTTGTCCCAGGTTTTGAAAAACCTTTCATTGTTATCCTTTTAGGTAGAATTCCTGCTGCTGTCAATGAGCTATTTTACTTCATTTGCTTTTAGTGAAAATACACTCTCACAAGTATAGAAATTGCACCCTCATTTTTCCCTCTACCCCAAAAACCTTTTTCTTTTTTCAATAGTTTCAACTACTATACTAACACAAGTTAATCTTAGATTCTATTGCTGAAAACCTCACTTTTGCCATTAATTGAGGTGTTAATTGAACTATTAATGTATTTAGAGCAGAAATGTCGTTTTTTAGGGAATCTAGAGCAACAGCAAAGCTGAGGTCAAACTGCCATAAGGATGGACACCAAGGAAGCTGTGTTTGGGACAAAAAGAAATCAAGATAAGGTAGATGCACAGTAGAGAAAAGCACTGGACCCTGGGGGGTGGGGTGGTAGGTGGGAGTGGGTTGTACGCCTCTGATGGCAAAGAATAGTTAGATTTCAGAAGAGGAAGCCAAGAAAGGCTTATAGGAAGTATTAAGGATTGGGGTTTAAGTACTACATTCCTTCTGAATATTAAGTTTTAGCTGACTTTTAGCTAGCTGAGTGCTTTAAAAATTGATAAGGTTAAGTGTTGAAATGGGGTGGATCCTAATTTTCTGGGATAGTGTGGCATAGTTGGATAGTCTGTCTGGATAGTTGTGGAGGACATTGTTGGTATTAGTTGATAAAACCATTACCAAAACCCAGTTTCAACCCTAATGCCTGTTACTATTTGAAAGTCAAAAGGGACTGTATGATTGAAAGATTAAACTGACAAAATAAGTACAGAAAATTTAATTTTTCCTTTTCTTTTTTGTAATGTAAAGATTGTGTTTCTCTTCATAGCAACATGAACCGTGAAGACCGGAATGTGCTGCGTATGAAAGAACGGGAAAGGCGGAATCAGGAAATTCAGCAGGGTGAAGACGCCTTCCCACCTAGCTCTCCTCTCTTTGCTGAGCCATACAAAGTTGTAAGTTGTCCTTTGAATGTTTTTTTCCCAATAACGTGACACTTTTGTTTATAAAGTATTTAAACTCGAATTTTTATATTAGAAAAGTTATTTGTATACTAAGTTTCAGTGACTATGTTTGAATATCTTTAGTATCAGTCTAGTTCTTTTTCTGTTACACTAAATTCTCTGATTTTCCTTCTAATGTGTTTAATGTTTAATTAACAGTATGAGATTTCAATTAAAGCATGTTGTCAGAGGTTTTCAATAAATTGAACCAATTGCTGTTTTTAGAACTCCCATTGTGCTTGACTTGGGATAATAAAACACTCAGTGGTACCAATCCTCATAATTAATATTTCTATAGTGGGCACAGAAGTCTCTGTAATATTTGATTTGAATTGGGATTTCATTTGAACTGTCCTTACATTTTAAAGTTATATTGTATATAGTGCTATGTATTGTAGCAGTAACCACCATTGTTGGTTTATAGTATGAGATTGAGTGTGTGTGTAAAGTTTAAGATCATATCCTAGATTTACCTTTATAAGATTTGGTGTTGGTAGAAACTATTTAAAACATCTATAAAAGTCATTTATTCAGAGCTTTACCCATTTTAATTCAGTTATACTGATACCATTTGAGTGTAACATAAAACCTAGCATTTGAGATTAAAAGTCATGTCAAAAAATATAGGACTTTGATACAGAATCTTCAAATCATACTATGACTTTTTTGTGCATTATAATTTGATTTGATGCTGCCTATAAATTGTAGAATATTTACTTCTCTTGTTTAATAAGGACCAGAATGATGTTCAGATAATCTACAGTCATTATTGATTCATGGCAATTCAGAATAAATGGTAGCGATTTAGTCCTGATGTTTTAATGTAATCAGTAAACATGCTTTCTTCCATGTATATGAACACAAAAGAGTCCTAAAGCTTGTGGGTATCTTGGACTTTTTTAGTATTTAAGAATAATTCTTAAAACTTAAAAAGTATGTATATCATTAATCTCAAGAGTTGGAGCATTTATTAATTAATAATAGCTATAATTTTAAACTTTATCGGTGGATTTTCTGTGCTTATTGTGTTGTTGGTACTTTTATTAACTTGATGACCTACAGGTACAGAAGGAATTAAAATTTTTAAAAAGTCAGTTGGGTATAACTATTTCACTGAATTTCTGTTTCTGCCTCTGATTGCATTATAAGGAATAAATGTTTTCCTAGACTTTCAAAATATGAGTGATAGCTAATCTGCTGACCTAGAATTTATATAAATGACGAGTACTTTTCCTGCACTCCAAAAAGTTCTTACTGCTGTTCTGGTAATTTTATTGGTAGAATTTGGATTTTCCCTCCAGGAATCTATTGTATTTATTTCTCAGTATCCTAAAGAATTTGAGTTTCAGCATGAGTCTTTTTCACTGCATGTTTTTTTCATTGTAAAATTTCTGTATTTGGAGTTTGTTTTGAGATGCTAACCTTAAGATAGGAGATGAAACTTACCTTTGAAAAATCCTTTTTTTTTTTAAGTTTGGGAAGTTAGTTTAGAATCATATTTATGTCCAGTTATGCTATTAGTATAATTTTATTTTATCTTTTTTTGTAGACTAGCAAAGAAGATAAGCTATCAAGTCGTATTCAGAGTATGCTTGGAAACTACGATGAAATGAAGGATTTCATAGGAGACAGATCTATACCAAAGCTTGTTGCAATTCCCAAGCCTACAGTACCACCGACAGCAGATGAAAAATCTAACCCAAATTTCTTTGACCAGAGACATGGGAGCTCTCATCAAAGTAGTAAATGGACTCCAGTAGGACCTGCACCCAGCACTTCTCAGTCTCAGAAACGGTCCTCGGGCTTACAGAGTGGACATAGTAGCCAGCGGACCAGTGCAGGTGGCAGTGGTGGCACTAATAGTAGTGGTCAGAGGCATGACCGTGACTCATACAGCAGTAGTGGCAGTAGTAGCCGGAAAAAAGGCCAGCATGGATCAGAACACTCCAAATCGCGCTCTTCCAGTCCTGGAAAACCCCAGGCTGTTTCTTCATTAAGCTCCAGTCATTCCAGATCTCATGGGAATGATCACCATAGCAAGGAACATCAGCGTTCCAAATCTCCTCAGGACCCTGATGCAAACTGGGATTCTCCTTCCCGTATACCTTTTTCAAGTGGGCAGCACTCAAACCAGTCTTTCCCACCTTCGTTGATGTCAAAGTCAAGTTCAATGTTACAGAAACCCACCGCCTATGTGCGACCCATGGATGGACAGGAGTCCATGGAACCAAAGCTGCCCTCTGAGCACTATAGCAGTCAACCCCATGGCAATAGCATGACTGAACTGAAACCCAGCAGCAAAGCACATCTCACCAAGCTGAAAATACCTTCCCAGCCGCTGGATGTAAGCCATACGTTTACTTAATATGGTGACTGTGTGAAGCAATTTACCGTGGAAGTATGATTGAACTTAATTAAACTTGTCTTTGTCTTAAAGAATGTAAGGAATATTAAAATTTTAAAGAAAGTATTATGATTGACTCCCAAGTGGATCCTTATACTTGTTAGCACTCTTGGGTGTTAGAGAAAATGTCACTCACTGTTTTTAAAATATTAAAATGACAGGTCCATTATAGAATAAAACATTTATCAGTTCTTTAGATTTCTTCCTTTTTATTGAATAATACATCTTGTGTGTTATATTATTTTTCAAAAAGATTTATTTATGCATACAAGAACTGGGGTGTAGGCCAGAGGGGTGGTGAGAGGATTCACCAGAGACAGAGTGGGGAGCAGAACAGGCAGATCAACTGAAATACACTGCTGAGGGGAGCAGCGGGCAAGGCAGGAGAGGTCTGTTGCGCTATGTGCAAAGCTCCCTGGCTGGGGATGGAACTCGTGCTGTAGTAGCTGCGGATAGCTTCATAGTGCTGAGACTTAACCCCTTGGGCCACCAGGGAGGCCCCTGTGTTTTAATTAATAATAAAAAAAAAACTTATTCTGTTAGTGATACTAATGAATGACATGGGGCCTATGATTCATTGGGATAAATGTTGGAACTTTTTCACTTCATGGAGATGGTGATGTATGGTTTGGATGCTATGATCTTTTTCTCTGTTTATACTTAAAAGTTTGAGGTAGCTGCTCTGCTTCATATTAGTGGTTTGAAATTTATTACAGTATTTATATTTATCTGCTAAACATGATATTCAGAATAAAGAAGTGTTTATTGTGACATGATGATGGGGAGGAGTGAGAGAATGATGAAAATAACTATTTTGAGAATATTTAAAAACCTTTCTTATGGACTTGGGAAACTCATTGTTCCTGGTTGTCATCTAATTACTCTTCTCAAGAGAACAGTAAGGTGGTAATTTGTTCTTTCTTCAGACAACAGGATCCTTAGAATTCAAACTCCAGCTTTCTAATTCGTATTGTGCCTTACAATAAACTACTTCTGTGATTTAAGAAAGATGATATAAAATGTTCCAGACAAATAATCTTTCCAGAATATGGTTTTATTCTGTCTGCAACTTGATATGAAATTAAATATATTGTGGTATATTTTATATATAAGTAAACCTTAACATTTTTTGACAAGCTACTCAAATGAGAAATTATACTTAAAAATTATTTCTAATTTAAGAATAAGAATAATGAAGTTTTAAAAAATAATAAACTTTTTAAAAATAGGAAATTCTTCAATCAGAAAGTTTGGTAATTAAATATTTTTGAAAAATTTGAAGAATTTGTATTTAAGGAAATTAGTTTAAAAATTCTAATTGTTTTAGAGAGGTGTCATTATAAATACTTCTTTAAATTTTATTTTATTTCTAGAAATGTCAACTCTGTATGGCAGATGGTTAAATTTTAATAAATTACTCCAAATCTAATGTGTTTCTTTTCCTCTTTTTCTTAAGGCATCTGCTTCTGGTGATGTGAGCTGTGTAGATGAAATTCTTAAAGTAAGTTTATTTTTTAATTGTTTCTGTCTCTTATATAACTATATGATCTGTTACCCATTTAGCCTCTTTCCATCTCTATTTCATAAACGCACTGAAGGAGAAGATTGCTTAACAATTATAACTCAGTTATATCCATCAAAAACAGTTGACTCTTCTGCAATTATATACTTATATAGGTTCTGAATCACTTGTTACTATTTGTCCTCAAAGAGCTATTTTTTTAGGTTGCTTGTTTTTTGTTTTTAAGTAAAACAATTTTCAGTCATAACAGTTTGCCTTGAAAAAGAGGATGAAATCAAACAATTATACTTTTTTTGATTTATCAGTGAACACTTTAAAATGCTAAAAAACTAGAAAGTTATCAGTCAGTCCTTAACAATGAAAATAACTTGCTGCGTAAATAAATACATTAGTACATACTACTACAACCCTGTAATGAAAGATGTCTGAATACTTCACATTTGGAATGTTTAATGGAATATGTTTAAAATCACATGACCAAAAAGCACATTCCTTTATTGGAAAAAGAAACAGTTGTCTGTTGGACAAAGAGAGACTCCAGTGAATTAATGAATGACAGTGACTGCTTTTGGCTAATTACAGAAAAACTGTTAGTCACATATTGTTGTATATTTTTGTAAGCTCCCGAGTTTTTGTGTCTATACTTGCATTTCACTCTGGATACTCTTGGGAGACTACTTGCATTGGCTGCATCCCATTCCATTCTCTTCCAGTCCTTCTTTTAGCCCAGCCCAGTGCAGCCTTTTAACCTCTGTCACTCTGCTGAACTTGTTTCTTTAAAGTTATTATCTTCTCCTTCATCTGGGGGCTTCATTTGAGTTCTCCTTTCTGTTTTAAAGGATTTTTGTTTTTCCCTTCTGGAAACAGCGTTCTTCCTTCCTTGACTGTTACCCTTCATTGTTTTAATTTCCCATCTGTCTTTTTTCTCTCCTGACTTTTGGGAACCATTGTGTCTTCTCTTACATGTTTAACCTGAGTGCTATTTCCTAGACTTTCCTCTTACCTTTCTGCTCCTTAACTTGCCTTTTCCTTCATTCTCACATCTTTATTATTACTGGACACTATTCAATCTTTCCTGCCGTGGCCTCCTTTGGGTTTTATCTTTCTCAATTGCTTCTTTACTGGGTCTCTGGATTTCTCCTTTCTTCACACTCAACATGTCTAATGTCAGTGTTAACAGACTTGATTCTCTTAGTAGTACCTCCATTCTTTTGTGCTTATAAATGTAGAATACTAATTTTCCCTCACTTCTTTCTCCTGTGTTCCAGTTAATCATAAAACTACATGTACACTTTGAAAATATCTTTTCGGTTGTTTCCTTCTTTACCACCTTAAACTTCAGTGATTGTAATATATAGTCCTCACTGAGCCTATCTGCCTCTAGAGTCTCCTATTCATCTGCCTTCTGTATTGCTGCCAAATTCTATGCTTCAATCCCTTGTTTTCAAAATTAATTTCTTTTTTAGAAAATTTCATTGACTCTCTAAGGTCCATAGAAAGAATAGTGTCTACATTTTACACTTCAGACCTATCACAGCTGGTCCTTACCTCTCCTAATAGTAATTGATCACTTTTGCCAAACCGATTTCCCTAAGCATGTGCATTATTGCTCTTTTCCCCTCTTTGAAGTACCTTTTGTAGACTCTGTTTCTCCTTCCTGTTCAGTTATATATAGATTAGTTTTTCTTAGTACACCAGCTATTCTTTATCAAACCATCAAACTACAGTGATAACCCTTTCCTTTGAATTTCTTACAACATTCATTTTCCACTTACCATGTATATAAAAAGTGTAAGGGAGCATATCTTCTCCCTGAATCCACAAACATGGATGGCACTTTACTATCTGGAAAAAACCATAGATTTTTCATATATTTAATTATCTCTTTGATGTTACATTTACTGTACATTTTATGTATACAGGGTGTGGCCCATGGCCTTGGGAGTAATAGGTGCTCATTTGATGGAAAAGTAAATAGGTTTTCTGTTGAGAGTATTTTGATATTTAAGGTAAAAGTGTCACCTTACTGAAAACCTTTCTGAAAATATTTCAGGAAATGGAATGAGTTTCTGTTTCCTTCCCCCTTCCCTCTGTGTAGTGCACAAGGAACTTCAGGTCTGCATTCCCTCCATGTTTTCCAGATATTTGTGGTCATATTGTCTTGTAAGAATTCCATCATAAACCTAAAGAAAAATAATTAATCTGAAAGCAATATGTTTATTTAAAAATTTATTAAGGTATACTGATTGAGCACCTGCTGTGTATCAAAAACTGGGGATATGGTGGTGATATAGTTGTAATCTTTGAACTAACATTTTAGGGCAGGATGTAGGAAATAATCAATTTACAGCATTTCAGGAAGTGAAATGTTATTTAAAAAACATTATAAGAGAATAAAGAATGGTCATGGTGCAGGTGGCTATTTTAAGGGGCTCAATTAGTAGAGACTGTGTTAGGTGCCCTCTTTATCTTCCCCCTCTGTCATTCTGTTGTCCAAAGGTAGCCACTGTTAATTATCTTCCAGAGATTTTTTTTCATATATAAACATTTGCTAGGACATAGGCTATGATTTTTGTTGTCATTTAGCAATATAGTATGGACATCATTTCATACCAGGAATTACTCATTTTACTGTCTGCTTGGTGGTGTTCCATTGTGTGACTGTAATTTAATTACTCCAGTGCTACTGGGCACATAGGTTGTTGCCATTTTTAAGTGTGAGCCCCCCCTTGAACATTTATCTTTATAGCTATAGGGTAAATTCCTCAAAGTTAAACCACCTTAAAATTTTTTTTTTCTATTTTCTCAATTTACCTCATAGTTTTCTTCGAACTAAATGCCAGAAATAAAATCAGCCCTCCTTGTTCTGAGTCTGATACTACTTTTTCTACTGCTCCTCTAACAGATATGTACATTGTGATCTTATCCAGGCCTCCACTTGGACATA
Organism: Scalopus aquaticus; assembly: GCA_004024925.1. NCBI lineage: Eukaryota > Metazoa > Chordata > Mammalia > Eulipotyphla > Talpidae > Scalopus > Scalopus aquaticus. Next base: position 74,329 of record PVIJ01002311.1, read on the forward strand.
CTTGGCATGTGATTAGACAGAAGGCATTAAATGAAATCAGACTTGGCCTTCCTTGTCTGTCTTCCTCCTCAGGTTTTTTTTTTTTTATATATTTCTCCTCTGATTTCCTCCACCTAACCAAAATGTCTGAGCTAGACTTCTTAGTGAGAAGTTGTGGTCTATTACTTATCAAGGATTTCACCTTAAATAAGTCACTTAACTTCTGTGCTTCAGTTTCATCCTACTTAATGTTAGGATAATAATGGTGTCTACCTCATAATGTCATTGTGAGTATTAAATGAGTAACAGGCATGTTAAACATAGCACAGTGTCTGGCCCATGACAGGTGCACAGTAAATGTTAGCTGCTTTCCTTATTGCCCCCTCCCCTCACTCCCACAGCAAGCTCTTCCTCAGTATTTTACTCTGTGTCTGTATTTGAGTACAGGCTGATTTCTATAATTTTGTTGATTTTTTTTTATTCACGGGTCTCAAAAACCTTAACTCTAAGCTCCTTGAAGCCAGGAAGTGTATATTATTTATCTTCCTATTACCTGCCCCATAGTACCTTGCACTCAGTTGTGCCTAATTAATATTTATTGATTAAGTACATATACTTTTGAAGGAGCAATCATGAAACCAGCATTTATAATATAAATCTGGTTTTTAGCTGTATAACTTTTATCCTTGACCTGGTTGAAAACAAATTGTAATAATTACATTTCAGGAGATGACGCATTCATGGCCTCCCCCTCTAACGGCTATTCATACACCATGCAAAACAGAACCTTCCAAATTTCCTTTTCCAACTAAGGTAAGTAAATAAAATATCTTTGATACTATAAGAAAACTCTAAATGGCTTGACTAAAACCATATGAATTCAAAATTGTCTTGCCATTCCCGTTTTAGTGGGAGACAGACAATAAGGACAATAAGTGATTAGACAGACAAGCTCAGAATAGTGATAATTGCTCTGAAGAATATAGCAAAAGTTAACATAATCAAGAACAGCTTGGATTGAGAGGTACTTCAAAAAGCTTTTATGGAAATATGGGGAAGAGACTTAAAAGGCATTGATGTTGGTTGCAAATTACTATTGTATTCTAGACCATAGGTAGTAAAGAGCTTCTCAAACTGAGCAACACCTTTACATGGACAGACTAACCATACCTGTATCCTGTGGAAAGAAATTCCTCACACAATACTTAAAGCTCATCTAAAATCAGCATATGTGTATCAGTCACATTAATTTATACTTAAATAATACAAGTATACATTCTCCTTATGACAGTTTAATCAGGACCCCTAGTAATAGCCTTCTCCAAGTTTTGCCTCTGTCTCACCAGAGCTACTTTCATACTACCTTACAAGTCTTTTCATGTGACTTTCCTTATATAAATAGGTACTTACTACATATAAGCATTTTCTTATTTATTTCTACATAGATACATTGTTTTGAGTTTTTGATCAATCAGCAATAGGTTTTAGAAACCTTCCATATTACTATATATATTTGTAGATTATATTTACTTAATATGTTACATACAGAGTTCTTTCTTTTCTTTTAATTGCATCCATAGTATAAATGTATCTTGGTTTATTTAGCTTTTTCCCTTTGGTATTTAAGTTGTGACCAAGTTTTCACATTGCTTTAGTGACTGTCTTTGTTCATTCATGCCTTTTGTGTGCAAATGACTTTCTTTTGGGTAAAAAGTAGGAAATAGGATTGTTGAATATTAAGATTATATGCTTAATATATATGCTCAAATTCCCTGTATAGTGTGTGTACCAGTCAGTACTCCCAATATTAATTACCTGTTATTGCTTGTATGCATATTTGTTATTTTGATATTTTAAGCACCAGTCTTTTAAGTGAAAAAAAGTCATTCTGTTTCCAAAATTGCCATCCTTTTAATTGTCATCATAATTGTCATCCTTTTAATTTCTTTGTAGATGAATTTGCTGATTTCTCTGCCCTGTGGGTTGTGTCTTTCACTTAATTAGTTTTAGGAGGATTTCTTTTATTTTGTTTTATTTGAATTCTGAATTCTAATAATTTTTTTTCTACATGCTGCAAGTGTATCTCACACTTAGAGTCTTGTCTCTGAAGTTTTATATTCTAGGTTTTAATTTTGATGAATAAAATCTTTCTCTTCCTTTATAGCTTTTACTTTTTAATGTCCTGTTAAAGAAGTTTCTTTCTTTTCCTAGAATTATAAGTATATCCTCCTATTTTTCTTTCCCCCCTCCTTCTCTTGTTTTTCTTTTAATGTGATTGCAATTTGTTTTCTGTTTATCTTTAGCCCAGTTTATTTTTGTGAATGATGTGAGATAGAGATGTAACTTTCTGCCTGTATGTGGACCATTGCCACTCATTTACTTCTTAAATCAACTTTGTTTATACATGGAAAGCACACTTTTAACATATAGCTTGAGTTTAAAATAAATGCATGCATCTATGTAACTACTACCCTAACAAGAATTAGAACAATTCTGTCATCCCCACCCCTCCGAAAGAACCCTCATTTTCTTTGCAGTCCAGTTCACCCCCCATTGCCCACCACTGACCCTACGTATTTACTGATCTGTTTTAAGTCATGATAAACTCTGTTTTTTCTAGCATTTCGTATAAATGGAATCCTTACAGTCTTTACTTCTTTTGTATACATGCCTTCTTTTGCTCAGTATATGCTTTTGGAATCGCCCATGTTCTTGAATGTATTGTCATTTATTCCTTTTTTATTCCAGTTAGTATACTTTTGTATGAGATTTATAAAATTATCCATTCACCTGTATAACCATTTGAGTTCTTTTCAGATTTGGACTAGTAAGAAAAAAGTAGAAGCATTCACTGACTAGTCTTTCTGTGGACTGCTGTTTTCTTTTCTCTGGGGTCAAAATGGGGTGATACAGGAAAAGTAGAAATACTGGCCATATATTAAGTGCATGTTAATTTGCACAAAGCTGAAAACTGTTTTCCAGATTTTACACTCCTACCTTACCACACTCCCACCTTCCAGCAATGTATGATAGTTTCATTTGTTCTTCATTCTTGCCTGTAGTTGCTGTTGTCAGTTTATTTAGTTATAACCGTTTTAGTAGGCTTATAGTAGGATCTCATTTTGACTTTAATTTGTATTTCCTTGATTACTAATGATACTGAACCTCTTTATGTACTTATTGGCGTTCTTTTTGAAGTGTCAGTTCAAACTTTTTTGCGGGGGGAGTAGTGGCTGGTTTGTGTGACATTTGTAGCTTTATTGTCTGACAATTTTTTTGGTTTTAATATGAGGATAGGGCAGGTTTATAACAAAGAACAAGGTAGTGCTCCCTTCATTCCTGTTTTATCAAATTGTAGAATATTAGAATTAATTCTTGTGTATTTAATATCAACACTGAAGCTGTCAGGGCCTATAGCATTCTTTATTGGAAGGTCTTAAATTACTAATTCATTTTAACCTATTTGTGCTATTAGACTTAAAGTGGTTTTCTTATAGGCAGCCTATAATAATTGAGTCTTATTTTTTATCTAGTTGGCCAGTCTCCAGCATTAAATCTTGGAATGTTTGAACCATTTCTTTTTAGTGTAATTTTTGATATTATGGGGTTTAGCTGTATCATTTTACTATCTGTTTTTATTTCAATTTATTATTTTTTTTATTTATGCATACAAGAACTGGGGTGTAGGCCAGAAGTGCGGGGAGTGAGAGGATTCACCAGAGACAGAGTGAGGAGCAGAGCAGGCGGATCTGCTGAAATATACTGCTGAGGGGAGCAGTGGGCCAGATAGGGGAGGTCTGCTGTGCCTGTGGGTTAGCTCCCTGGCCAGGGATAGAACTCATGCAACAGTGTCTCCTGATAACTTGATCGTGCTGAGACTTAACCCTTGCACCACCAGGTAGGCCCGAGTTTAACACTTTTAACTCCTGTAGGAGTTAATTTTTCTATTTGGATGAGAGAGGTGTCCAATTTCATTCTTTAACATGTGTATCCCAGTGTTTCTGCACCATTCGTTGAAAAGACTATTCTTTCACTGAGTTGTCTTGGCACCCTTGTAGAAATCATTTGACCATAAATGTGAGATTTTTTTGAACTCAATTTTGTTGCACTATTCTGTCTTAGATATGTCAGGTTAAGTTGGTTTATAGCATTCAAGTTTTCTGTATTTTAGTCATTCTAACTTTACTTACCAATTATTGAATTATAGGTAATCTCAAGCTGTAATTTTGAATTTATTTCTGTCCTTGTTTATTTTTTCACACTTTCTGAAGATTTGCTTTTAGGTGTATAAACATTTAGGATTTTTATTAGCTTTTGAAGAATTGGTCACTTATTATTATGGACTCTTTTTAATTCTGGTATAGTGTGCTTTGCTGTAAAATTTGCTTTTGTCTGATATTAATTAATCACTTTCTATTTCTTTTGATTACTGTTAGTATTTTCCCATCCTTTGTTTTTATTCTGTGCCCTTATAATTAAAATATATCTCTTGAAGGTAGCATTTTTGTCTTTTATAGATTTATTTATTTATGCATACAAGCTGGGGTGTAGGCCAGAGGGGTGTGGGGTGGTGGTGGTGAGAATTCACCAGAGACAGAGTGGGGAGCAGAACAGGCAAATTCTACTGAAGTACACTGCTGAGGGAAGCAGTGGGCATGGCAGGAAAGGTCTGCTGCGCCAAGTGGGAATCTCCCTGGCCGGGGATTGAACTTACACTGCAGTGGCTCTGGATAGCTTCATAGTGCTGTGACTTAACCCATTGCACCACCAGGGAGGCCCCATTTTTGTTTTTTTTAAATCCAGTTTTACAACTCTACTGTTTTGTTGGCGTATTTAATTAGATGTTATATATCCTTATATTTAATGTGGTCTTGTTGGATTTAAATCTACCATCTTGGGCCTCCCTGATGGCGCAGGCGATTAAGTCTCAGCACTATGAAGCTATCCATAGCCACTGCAACATAAGTTCGATCCCCAGCCAAGGAGTCAACCCAAATGGTATAGCGGACCTCTCTTGTCTCTCCTGCTGTTCCCCTCAGCAGTGTATTTCAGTCAATCCACTTGTTCTGCTCTTTGTCTCTGGTGAATCCTCTCACCACCACCACCCCACTCCTTGTACCTCTGGCCTATACCCCAGCTCTTATATGCATAAATAAATAAAATCTTTTTTAAAAAAATCCACTGTCTTGCTTTTTGATTGTTTGACCACCTTTTGGGTTTTTTTACTACTTTATTTTTTTAAAGATTTATTTTATTTATTTATGCATACAAGACCTGGGATGTAGGCCAGAGGTGTGGGGAAGTGAGAAGTTTCACCAGAGACAAGAGTGGGGAGCAGAACAGGCAGACTGACTGAAATACACTGCTGAGGGGAACAGAGCGTGAGACAGGAGAGGCCTGCTGCGCCATGTGGGTCAGCTCCCTGGCAAGGGAGGCTCCTGGAATCTTGTGTACCTTTTGACCTCCTTAAAGTTTTTTACTTGGCCCCCCTCCCCTAGCCTCTGGCAGACAACCAGTTTGTTGTCTGTATGTATGAACTTGGTTTTGTTTTGTTATTTCAGATTCCACCTTTAAGTGAGATTATATAGTATTTATCTTTCTCTGTCTGACTTAATTTCACTTTGTGTAATATCCACAAATCCCCTCCTTTTTTTTTTTATAGGTGAAAAAATTTATATTCAGAACTAGCTAGCTGAAGTCAGTTGAAATGATCCCAATTTTTACACAACATCCAGAACATAATATTTGGGAACCAGTCAAACACATGCCCCCTCTCCATCAGATCTGATAAAGTTGTTGACCTTGGCCATGTTAGTGTCATTGAGCTTCATCAATGTCTGTTTGATCTGGTAAATAAGTGTGTTGTTGTAGTCTATCTCCTTCAGGGCTGATGCAGTCGGTGCTAAGGGGAAACTTAATGATGGCATAGTGGTCAAACTTATTTTTCCTGGGGTACCCTTCTGAGTATATTTGGATTGCCTTCAGAGCTGCAGTGTGTTGGGCCACCAGAAGGTGAGTGATAAGTGAATCTTCTTTCTTTTTGTGGCTGTGGATGCCTTCCAGCACCGCTTTCTTGAACTTAAAAGCTTTCGCATTTGCGTTGGCTTTGGGAAGGTCAGGAGCTTCCTTGTTTTTTTGCTTTCAGTACTGTCTTCGTTCTTTTTTATGTATCAGTAATATCCCATTGCATATGACATGGCACAACTTCAATTCATCCATTAATTGACAGTTGGGTTGTTTCCATATTGTATTATGGTAAATGATGATGTAATGAACATGGAGGTGCATTTATCTTTTCATGTTAGCCTTTTCATCTTCTTGTGATAAATACCCAGAAGTCAAATTGCTGGATTATGTGGTAGTTCTACTTTTAAGTTTTTTTTTCAAAAGATTTATTTATTTATGCATACAAGCTGGGGTACAGGCCAGAGGCATGGCGTGGCGAGAGGGTTCACCAGAGACAGAGTAGGGGGCAGAACAGGCAGATCGATGGAAATATATTGCTAAGGGGAGCAGCGGGCCAAGCAGAAGAGGCTTGCCACACCAAGTGGGAATCTCCCTGGCCAGGCGTTGAACTCAAGAAGTCGCTGCTGCCGATAGCTCCACAGCTCAGCGCTTAACCGCTATGCCACCAGGGAGGCCCACTACTTTTAATTTTTTAAGGAACCCAAATATTGTTCTCTGTATTGACTGTACCTACTTGTTATTTCATGTCTTTTTTGATATAGCCATTCTAACAGTGAGGTGATATCTCATTGTTGTTTTGATTTGTATTTGCCTGATGTTTAGTGATCTTTTCATGCGCCTGTTAAACAGCCATCTGACGGCTCTGCTGCCTTTATTTTAGACTGGAGTTTTGCTGTCGAGTACCTTATATATACATTAAACCCTTATCAGATGTATGATTTACAAGTATTTTCTGCCATTCAGTTAGTTGCCTTTACATTCTGTTCATGGTTTTCCTTGCCTTGCAGGGCTTTCTAGTTTGATACAGTCACACTTTCGGTTTTTGCTTTTGGTGTCAGACTCCAAAAAATTATAAAGAAGACCTGTGTCAAGGAGCTTACCACCTACCTTTCTTCTTAAAAGTTTTACAGTTTCAATTTTGATATTCTCCAGTCTTTAAGCCATTTTGAGTTAATGTTGGTTTGTGTAAGATAGTCTTCCATATGCATTCTTCTGCTAGTGACTGTCCAGTTTTCCCACCAAGCATTTACTGAAGGGATTGTCCTTTCCCCATTATATATTCTTGGCACATTTGTCATAAACTAACTCATAATATATGCCTGGGTATTACTGATTTTAAGCTACTCGGTTTTGATATGTCTTGATGTGGTTCTCTTTTTCTTTTTCTGTGTGTGGGTTTTGGTTTGTTTTTGAGCTTCTTGGAACTTTGGGTTTATCAATTTCGTCACATTTTGAATTATTTCTTCCAAATATTTCTTTGGTAAAGGGAAACCTTTTTCTCCTTTTCTTCAGTAAATTCAGTTTCATGTATATCAGACTTCTTGAAGTTGTTCCACAACTCAGGCATGCGCTATTTGGTTGGTTTTTTAATTTTGTTTTCAGTTTTCTATCTTTTGTTTTTCATTTGGTATAGTTTCTATTGTTGTATATTCAGTTTTAAAGTTTTTGACCCTTGCGCATATTCACTATGTGTTTGGAACAACCCTGTTTAGTGTTCTAGGTGCAGCAGAGCCATTTACATATCACCCCTACTGTAGGGTTGGTATTTAAAGAGGCAATTGGAATAGTATGTGTCAATACCTAAACCGGTTCAGGGCACATTGTGGCTATTCAACAGGTATTTGATAACTGAATTTCAGTAGATGTATCTAGCTGTGTTTAGATTTTTGATATTTCTGAAATATTTCATTTTTTACTTTACACATTGACTATTGCTAAGTTTGGATTGCTATTACAGGTTGGTTTTGCCTTTTTGTAGCCCATTTTATTCTCTGAACTTTCAGTGACTACACTTTTGTGTGTCATATATTGACAGCTTCAAGCTTATATAAAGCTTTAATAGGTACTTACTCTCCTTTGCACTAACTATATGGATGGAGTAGGTTCAGTGAGAGGACAGAGAAGGAACAAAGTTTTAATAGTTGGGGAATTTGGAGATGGCATCTTAAAGAAGATGACACCAAATGTGGTTAGAAAACAAATTATAGGCCTACTAGGAGGACATGGGAAGATAAGGATCACAGCAGAGAGCATTTCATACCGGTAAACAGGTCTGAAGAAACAATAAGCAGGTAGCTGTTTTTAGAATGGAAAGAGCAGTTGGCAGGTAGGTGGTAGCAAGTTGAGTTCAGGACAATATTTGGAGACCGAGTTTAGTGAATCCATATTATTCATTTAAATATCTTTGAATCTGTCTCATTTGAAAACAACCCAACAACCACCAAAAAATTCCTCTGTCCGATAGTATTCTCTAACCACTCCTCTTTAGAGCTAAATTTGTAGAGTGGGTTCTATTTGCTGTCTATCTCCTTTTCTCCAGTCATCCCACAGTTCTGTCTGATCTTGCGTTTACCCTTATTATCTTACCAAAACTATTTTCATTAGGATTACCCATGGCCTATTTTGGCAAATCCAAGTAACTTTTTTTTTTAATCTTTATTGGGTTTCTCATGAGTATTGAAGATTGTTTTAACCTGTTGCTGCCTTGTCTTCCACTGTATGTTGCACGTCAAGATTTACTTTGTTCTCTGGCTGCTCCTTTTTCTTCTCTACCTCGGTCCGTAAAAGTAAGTTTTGCAGGCATTACGCTGGGTACTATAAGAGAATACAAAAGAAGAAATGTGTTTTTGCATAGAGTGCCAAACTTTTGGTTGTAGAAATGAAATAATACAAAAGGAAGAAACAGGAATTATATATTAGTGTTAAATTAGATGTACAGCTATAGACACCATGCTTTGACATAAGCTTGCTCCTTTTTGTACCCTGTTCCTCTTTACCTAAGTGTTTCACAAATTTTTATCTTAACAAAATTTTAATTTTAATCCCAAACCATATTTGATTTCACATACATATATCCAACTATATACTTGACATTTCTTAAATGTTAAGTTGCAGGTACCTTTGATACATCTTTCAGGAAGAAGTCATGATTCTCCCTGCTAGTTCCCAGCCCAAAGCAAACAAAGAGGAAGTATGCGTGGCCCTCTTCTCTTGTTCCTCATCTTAGTAAAGCTAGAAAAACCTGTCAGAGTTGTTGGACACTTTTCTCTCCATCAGACCCCACAGACTGTCACTAAATCCTAATGATTTTACCTCAGTAAGTGTATTCAATTGAATTCCATTCAAGTTTTTCCATCTTTATTGTTTCTACTCTGGTCAGTGGTCTCCAAGTCGGAAACATATACTCCAGCATAGTATTTATTGGAAAATGGGGGTTTGGGGAAGGGGGGTTTGGGGAAGGGATGAATGAAAACTTCACCAACTCTTATTTTTCAGTTCTAAAAACCTCAGTTTATTTGCTTTTCAATATAGAAGAAAAAGAGAAGATGAGTCAAAAGAGTATTACATTCTCTTGATCTGAATGGCAGATGGTCATATTTTATTTTTAGCAAGTGGGATATCCAGGAGAAGTTTAGATCTCAGTATGGAAATATTGATAGGCTTGCTTTCATTTATTTATCTTAGCCATGGCATATTGTAGATTTAAGTATGCTTGGTTAAGATTTACAATTATATTAGCTGATTTAATTCAACTAATCTTCACTAATGCACAAGTGGTTTTAAAGATATACCTGCAGTGAAACTATTGTTGAAAATAACACTGAAGTACATTTCTGAGGAAGCAAGAAAATGGCTAATCTGAGAATTTCCTGCTCCTGCCATGAGCTCCTTACCCACCACAGTATAAAGTATAAGTAGGATGCCATGATCATGAAAAAATAAAAATAAAAAAAAATAAAAACAGATTATCATTACTAGTTTGAATATTTTTATATCATTAACCTTGCTTTCCTGTAAATGTGCCTTCAGGACAGTAAACAGTAAAACTATGAAAGCATCCTGATTCATACTCCGTGATATTTTAGGTTATGTGATACTAAGTTCAGCCCTTAAACATGCATCGAGACTAGTAAGTTTTTATTAAAAACCCCTCTTGAGGTTTCTCCCAGTGTTCTATCCTTTGTCAATAACTTGGTCTTTTTGCTCCAGTAAAAATGACTAAAATTCAGTGCAGAGAGAACTAACTTAAAATTAATTCCTTTGTCAAGAAACAGTACTGAAATAGGCTTTCACAGCAAAACTGGAGCAAAAAAGTACAGGTGTTTCTGGTAGTTCCAACTTATATTTTTTTCTCTCATTGGCTGCCTTTATTATTGTACATCCTAAAGCCCTTTTTGGTTTACACATACTTTCTCTGCCCTGAACTGTACCTTCCCTTGCCTATCCTAGTTTGCTTCTTACAAATCCTTCAATTCTCAAACTGAGAGTTGCCTTTGATCATCTTCCTGGACAGTATTGGCTCTCTTTTTCCCTACTCCTCCTTCCTTCCCCACCTATATATACAGTTAATGATAAGCTCTTGTATAATATTGTACGTGTATTCACCCTTTATTGTATGTCTCACAATTGCCATTTTCCCTTTATTTGTGTAATTGCAAAGATACTCACTGACATTCTTCAGCTGGGTGTTAAACCCATGAGAACTAGCCTTTTATCTGTATTTGCTTAATAGTGTATTTTTCCAGTACTTAGATGCATGTAAGTGTCATATCAGAGAGTTTGGGTTTCAGGCCTCCCTGGAGGCACAGGAGTTAAAGTGTTAGTGCTATCAAGCTTTCACCAGCGACTGTGCCATGAATTCAGTCCCCAACTAGGCAGTTAATCCACATGGTACAGTAGATCTCTGTTGTCTTGCCCACTGCTCCCCTCAGAAGTGTATTTCAGTAGATTTGCCTGTTCTGCTCTCCACTCTGGTTCTGGTGAATCCACTCACTCCCTGCACCTATGGCCTACACCCCAGTTCTTATATGCATACATAAAAATAAATCTTTAAAAAAGCAAAACAGAGTTTGGGTTTCATACCTAAGAGAAACAAAGAGGCACTATGAAAAATAGCAGAATGATGATGCCACATGCTAAGACTTGACCTTTAAAATGGTCCACTGGAGACTGTAGTTGCGTGAAGGAGAGAGAATCAAGTCAGGAAGACCCAATAGATGACTACTGTAGATGAAAAAAGTGAGGACTTGAAATCTTGCTATGTAGTTGGAAAGGAGATAGTGCTGCGTTGAATGAGATGTTTTGGAGGTAGCTGATTTTGGAGACAAGAGGTCTCCGGTAGCATTAGATGATCAGCTGACTTGTCAGAGGTGAAGAAAAGTAGAAAGATTACTTCGAAAGCTTGGATTATTAATTTTTAAGCCACTTACCAAGTGAGGAGTATAAGATAATTAACAATTCCAAGGGGTGGTGAAGAGTTCTTTAAAATTTTAAACAGTCATACATTACTTCTCGGCTTTTTGGCTAAGATCAAGTGTAAACACATTCACAGAAATTACCCCTTGGTAATACTCTGTTGGTTTTAAGGTAGCTTTATTGAGAGGTAATTCACATACCATGTAATTTACCCATTTACAATGTACAATTCGAGGGCCTCCCTGGTGGCCCAGCGGTTAAGCGCTGCACCGTGGAGCTGTCGGCAGCGGTGACATGAGTTCGATGCCCAACCGGAGAATCCCACATGGTGTGGCAGACCTCTCCTGCCTCGCCCGCTGCTCCCCTCAGCAGTGTACTTCCGTCGATCTGCCTGTTCTGCTCCCCACTCTGTCTCTGGTGAACCCTCTCGCTGTCCCATGCCTCTGGCCTGTACCCAGCTTGTATGCATAAATAAATAAATCTTTTAAAAAAAAAATGTACAACTCGACCCAGCAATTCCACTCCTAGAGATCTGCCTGAAGGACACAAAATCAATTCAAAAGAATACCTCCACCCCTGTGTTTATTGCAGCACTATTTATAATAGGTAAGACTTGGAAACAACCTAAATGCTCAAAAATAAATGACTGGATCAAGAAGATGTGGTATATATACACAATGGCTTACTGTTCGGCAATCAAAAAAGATAAACTAATGCCATTCCCAGCAACATGGATTGAGCTAGAAGGGATTGTGCTCAGTGATATTAGCCAGAAGGAAAAAGAAAAATATCGGATGGCTTCACTTGTAGGAGCAATGTAGGGGAATCAAATAAGACATCACGGAAAAAAAACAATAACAATAAAGTGAAACAAAACAAAGATAAACAACTATAATTGAGAGACATTCTGCAGTGGTGGGAGAAGTGGAGGGATCAGAACGAGGGTGCGAAGAGCACACGGGACTATGGTGATGGTGCACGGGTGAATTGGTGGTGGAAATTCTATGGAGTCTACACCTGAGAAAAGAAAACAAACATTGTTAAACAAATGAATAAGATGTAAAATATAAATAAATAAATGTACAATTAAATGGTTTTGAGTATATTTAGCGGTGATGCACTGTCGCCACAGTCCAAGTTTAGCACATTTCATCACCTCAAAAAGAAACTCCTTACTCTTTAGTTATTACTCACTTCTTTCTGTCCTTTTTTTAACCCTGTGCAGCTAATGATCTATTATCTATATAGTTCCCTTTTTTGAATATTTCATGTATATTGAATCTTATGCTGTGTGGTCTTTTGCAACTGGATTTTTTTCACTTAGCATAATGATTTCACATGCACAAATACACATAAATATATATCACATTTAGTTTTTACATTCATCATTGTCATTTGGGTTGTTTCAGGCTTTTGGCTTATATCAGTAATACTGCTGTAAACATTTGTGTAGAAGATTTAAAATGTGGACATATGTTTTCATTTCACTTGGCTGTATACTTGGGAATAGAATTACTGTGTCATATGGTGACTCTATTTAATCATTTGAGTGCCAAAAAGTTTTCCAGAGCAGTTCTACTATATATTTTACATTCCCACTAGGCTTCCAATTTCTCCATCTTCTTGTCAACACTTGATGATATCTTTTATTCTAGTCATCCTAATGGGTGCAATGTAATATCTCTGTGATCTAATTTGCATTTCCTGTGACAAATGATGTCAAACAATATCATTTCATGTGCTTTATTGATCCATTATCTTCCTTCAGAAAATGTTCTGTTCAGATCCTTTGCCCATATCTTTTTCATTGGATTGTCTTTTTATCATTTGTAAGAACTTTATTATAGATACCAATCGCTTATCAGATATCTGATTTGCATTTTTTCCCTCCCATTCTGTGAGTTGTCTTTCACTTGTTGGGTGTATTTTGAAGCACAAATGTTCTTAATTTTATGCGGTCCTGTTTATCTTTTCTTTTTCTTTTATGTCTTGTGCTTTCAATGTCACATATGAGGATTCTTTGCCAAATCTGAGATTAAGATTGAGTACTACATTTTTTTCTAAGAGTTTTGTGGCTTTAACTTTTACATTTAAGTGTCTGATCCATTTTGATTTTTTTTATATTGTCTGAGGTATAAGCATCCAGCTTCATTCTTTTGCATATCACTGTTCCCAGCACCATTTGTTGAAAAGACTATTCTTTCCCTATTATGTTCTCTTGTCACCCTTGTTGAAAATCATTTGACAGTAGATGGAGGTTTATAGCATTTTTTTGAAAGCAAAACTGTATTTTATCTTCTCACCGTTGGGATTTCTCTTTCACAGACAATTCTGTCATTTGAAATTGAAGGAAAATTGTGCTTGTTTTAAAGTAGGCTTTCAGGGATACTTGTATAATTTTAGTACTACTTTATGTACCACAGACTTAAACTAGAAAAATACTCAGTTTTCACAGGCAAAATAGCTGTTGTGATCATGACTTTGGAAAACCGTATTTCTTTCACTGACAGTGACATTTTGGCTTTCTTTTTCCTAGTGCTTGCACTGTCAGGCATTGTGCTAGTGAAAGGTATACAAGGACAATCATTTCCTCAAGTTGCTAACTGTACGGTATTGGGAGCAGGAAAGGAGCAAATAGGAGAATAACCCTTTGGATCTTAGTCAGTTTTTTAGTTTTACCATTTTTTAGTATTACCATTTTTTAAATTAAACTTTTTCTTAAGCTCAGGAATCTTAAATTGAAATCATTTGCTTTCCCAGGTCTCTAAATTAGTATTAAGTACCATGGGTGATGCTGAAATGAGTGATAAAGACTGTTACGTAGCTTGATGGAAGATCTGGATGTTCCATTATTTACCACAAAATTGCCGAGACCAATCAGAGGGGATCATTAAATTCTATTGTTTTTTTTTTTTAATGCACTCTTAGGAACTCAATGGGATCTTTTATTGAATTAGCGGGAATTGAATCATTTAATTTGAAACATTTTCTACTAATGAATCTCTTTCTCTTAATGTCACTATAATTTTATATACCTTTTTCTTAGGAATCTCAGCAGTCCAATTTTGGATCTGGAGAACAAAGTAAGTATTGATTTTTTTTTCCCTCAGTTTTCAAAATAAGGTTTTTTAAACATTTTGTTCTCATGATCATAGCATGTATTGCTTTAATAATTCTTTTGGCTATCTTAACCCAGTTTTTATTGTTGGAGTAAGAACTGGTGACTTGATCTTGGTATGCTTAAAAAATAAAGAATTTTAGATTACTGGAGATAAAAGTTAACTATTTTATTAAATATTTGAACTAATAGTTCAGAGGTCATGATTCAATTTGATGGTCACCCCATAGACCTAAGAACCATTCTTCTGTCATTCCATCTCCTTCATGAGGGTACGTGGTTCGGTAGTGGTAAAACTACAGGTAAGAAGGGGTTATTGTAGCTGATCATAGCTATTCTCTTTCCATAATTTATTCATTCTTACTGGATCTTCTAGTTTGGGAAGAAAGTCTGCTGTTCAGCCCTCCTCTACCTCTTCTTTGCCTCAGATGAACTTGAGAGGAAAGCAGCTAAAGGGAATATAAGTGTAGTTCCACTGATGGTGGCTGTGGGAATGGATAGTGATACAGGTCAGGAAACATGGAAAATATCTGGGCTTTGCCATATCACCCTGTAACAAAATAAGTGTTCTCTTGCTAAGAACAATAACTTCTTAAATAGGGTAGATGTTTATTGGTTATAAACTATTTTGAGATATAAAAATATGAAACTTTTTGATTCTTGTCTAGTAATCTGAAAACAGAGACAAACTTAAAAAAAAGTTCTTTTTATGTTAATAAACTTGATATGTCCATTTCTTAGTTCTGCTTCAGAGTTGTTGTAGTTATAGTGTAAAGGGAACCAACATCATTTATATGTGGAAAATAGCTAGCTATAGGCCAGAAGTTTACGTTTTTTTCTCTTAGAATCTTATAAGGACATCTGTCTCATCCTTTGTTCCTCCACCCATTTTACCTTCCCAAAGCTAACTTGGCAGATAGGATCATACTTTTATTACCTGTGTTTTTGTGTTTAAAACTGTTTCTATATCAATATAAAACTTTCATTTAATTCTTTTAAGTTTAAAATTGGTATTGTATGAAAATAACTTAATCTGACCAGTCCCTTTTGATGAAGACTGGTTCTCGTTTTTACTCTCAGAGACCATACCATAATAAGCATCCCTCTCTCTGTGTGTGTGTGTGTGTGTGTGTGTGTGTGTGTGTGTGTGTATGTGTGTGTGTGTAGAGGTAGGTGTACAGTCTTCCACGTATATCTGTGAGGTAAACTGGTAAACTGCATTTGTTACAGTTGCTAGATTAGTAGATATGTGGATTTATAATATTGACTACATAATGGTACCAGATTGCCCTCCAGAAAGATACTGAATTTATAGTCCTACCAACAGCACTTGAGCAAGCCTATTTCCACCAATATCTCATACTTTCAAATTGTAAACTATTACCAATTTGATGGACAATAATTATATCTTGTTCTGATCTATATTTGAGAATATTTTTGTAGATATTTTACAGTTCAAATGACCATAGATCATTTGCTGATTTTTACATTTTTTTTTTATTCTAGAAAGATATAATCCCTCTTCTAAAACTTCAAATGGACACCAGTCTAAATCGTAAGTTACTGCTTATTGTCTTTTATTTGCTAAAATCTATCTCTAGTATCTGGATATTTACAACAATACTTAGAAATATGCACTTAATCTTACAAGGCGGGGGTAGGCAAACTGTAAAGAAGCAGATAGTTGGGGCCTCGCTGGTGGCGTAGTGGTTAAGTGCTGCGCTGTGGAGCTATCAGCAGTGGCAATGCAAGTTCAACGCTCGGCCAGGGAGATTCCCACATGGTGCAGCAGACCTCTCCTGCCTCGCCCGCTGCTCCCCTCAGCAGTGTATTTCCGTTGATCTGTCTATTCTGCTCCCTATTCTGTCTCTGGTGAACCCTCTCGCCGCCCCATACCTCTGGCCTGCACCCCAGCTTGTATGCATAAATAAATAAATCGTTAAAATAAAACAAAGAAACACAGGGAGTGAAATATTAGGTTTCACAGGCCGGAAGGGCTGTCACCTAGTCAGCATTGCCAGTTGTAGTGTGAAAGAAGCCACAGACCATGGGTTTTCCAATAAAGTTTTCTTCACAACAGGCAGCAGTCTGGATTTGGTTTGTGGGCCATAATTTGCCTTTCCTTTTTCTGAGATGAGGTGTGGTTTGTGTATATATTCATAGTTTGTTTTCAGTATGGGGTATGTTTTAAAAAGTAAACATTATTCTTGGCAAAACCACCATTTAACCTCTGAATGTAGAATGTTAACTTAGCATAGTTGCATTTTCTCTTAATTTTCCCACTTTTAGCCAAAACCAGGAATATATATTAACATGTAATAGTGTTATATTTTGGGTGAAAACAAATTTCAGCTAAAAAATTAATTCCTGAGAACACAAGTTTAACTCAGTGGTTAAAGCAAAGACAGTCTATTCTGATAAACCTTAATCTTGTAACCACTTACACTACATATAGGAAGAATTGAAGTTGAGAACATATGAATATTAAAAGTGTCCTCTCACTGCTAAAGAATTCAAATTGTATGCCTACTTATCATATTTATTCACACGCAAGGAACTGAAGTGAACCTGCTATAGGTGCCCACCACTTTAGTTGCTGGGGTACAAAAGCATGCAGGACTTTGAGAAACCTGATAAAAGCTTTGACATAGTCACGTGTGTGGACAGATTTATTGAGCTGCCATTATTAAATCATAAGGGCTGAGAGAATTCAGAGTAAGTACATTTCTTTACAAGAAATGTAAAAAGGGGCCTCCCTGGTGGCGCAGCGGTTAAGCGCTGCGCTGTGGAGCTGTCGGCAGCAGCGACGCAAGTTCGACGCCTGGCCAAGGAGATTCCCACATGATGCGGCAGACCTCTTCTGCCTCACCCGCTGCTCCCTTCAGCAGTGTATTTCCGTCGATCTGCCTGTTCTGCTCCCCACTCTGTCTCTGGTGAACCTTCTCGCCGCCCCACACCTCTGGCCTGTACCCCAGCTTGTATGCATGAATAAATAAATCTTCAAAAATAAATAAAATAAAATCCTCGAAAGAGCAATGAATCATTTAAAAAAAAAGAAATGTAAAAAATCAGGATTGAGATGCACTAAGCCCTTGTCCAAAGGAAAACTCTTTTTTTCCTATCCCTCTTAATTGGGCCAACCTTTTCATAATTCTGTCATTATCTGGGTACTTTCTTTCTAGGTGATCTTTTATGTAATACTCTAAATTTGGGGTCAGGTTTAGAAACTCCGGTTAAGCTTTGAGGGGGCAGTACAAGTAGTTATTGGACTGAAGGATTTTCTTCCCACTAATTGGAGATTATCATGAAATATCAAGCAGAAAGGTAATGAAACTACTGCTAATGAGAAATTTACCTTTTTAATTGCAGCTCACCCTAAGCCTTGTATTAATTTTTTTCACTCCTGTATGAAGGCAAGAAGTGTTCTTTGGTCCGATGCTCAGATTTTAATTTTGATTTTGCAGCCTTAAGGAAAATTTGAAATTTTTATACTTAAGATTCAAACACTATTCCAGAAACTGTTAACTTACAGTATTTGTGTTTTTTTTTTTTTTAATTGATTTGAATTTTGATCAGGGAAGATTTGGAACCTGTTTTTTTTTTTAAATTCATACATTGTCATTTCTATAATATAAGCAAGGTTCTTAGTCCAAATTGTTACTTTAACACATGGCACTTGAACTTGGACTTTGTGTTCTGGTTTTCACAAATTATCCAGTTGCCAATAGTTATACAAATCTCTCTTCACAATGTGGACAAAGATAGAGAATAGTTTATTCTTTCATTTTATCTTACTTCTTTTGAGAAGTTTTATCTCCCTAGTGGACTATTGTGTATGAGTTGGGTAACTTGTTTTAATGATAAATGAGTTTGTGTGTTTGCAGTTAGAGAAAAATTAAAAGTGAGCATAAGACTTTGTAGAAGGTGGATTTTGTTTAATTACATGAGAAAGATATATATTTTACTCATGGAAAGCTTAGAGTTTACAAGATTGCTAATTTCCTCTTATTCAGTTTTTATTCTGTATGTGAACCAAACCAGATGGGGTAAAACTTGCTGTTCTTCTCTTTGTTTTTCGATTAAATCTCTGGCTGCCACAGTGATTATTTCTAGAGTTATTGGTAGATATTTAATACTCTGGTATGCCATGATAAACTGCTCCAAAAATAATAATCCTTTCTGCCTTTTCCCTCTAGTATGTTAAAAGATGACTTAAAACTAAGCAGCAGTGAAGACAGTGATGGGGAACAGGTGTGTCTACTATCATATGATTTTGCCAGTCTCATCCAATATTTGTTTTTGTTGTATTTTGTATGAATTATAATAATACATTTATAATCCACTTACTTGAAATATGTATTTTTCTGTTTTCTGACACTGTAACGTTACAGTTTACTGCTCTGTCTTTAAACCTTTTTTTTCTTATTTAAAAAATTTATTTTTCCTTAATATTTACTATGAATCAGAACACGATTCATTTTCATGAGATTGTTGACAAGAACTATTAAAACTTTTCATCTTATCCTGGCAATTCAGTTATTCTTAGGTAAAAACACTGTGTTATAAATGTTAAGTAAATACTGATGCATACCATAGGGAAGTCAGTTTGTCTATTAACACTTTGTGTGCTGGTGCCCTTTAAATTTACCAGCCCTTGGGGCCGGCCATTTTCTGTGCCACCGCATGAATGGTATAAGCATTCAATAAAACACACACAACTCCTGAACTACTGGATATTAAAAAAACTGTAATATCTCTCACAAAACACCTTACACTTTCACCAAAAGAATGTGTAAAGCTCCTAGACTGAGTACAATCAAAGAAATAGCTCCTAATAGTTCCAAATAAATCCACCGTGGCGTGAAAAACCGGAGACTAGATGAACACGTATTAAGCGGCCACCTAATACTGGTCACAAAAACACATACTAATACATGAGTGGACCACAAAGTGTTAAAGAGTTCAGCTCTTGTTCACATTAAGCAGATAGCGTGCTCTTTAGTCATTCACATATTTCCTTTCATGTTTTAATTTTAGGATTGTGATAAGACAATGCCAAGGAGTACACCAGGAAGGTAAGCATCCTTTTATTTCTTGCTTTATTTGGAATGGTGGGGTCAGCCTGCTAACACTTTGTAGTGATACAATAACTGACCTTATTAAAGTAAATACTGTCAATTGTGATGGTGGTTATACAAATCTGTACATTGAAAATCAGTGAATTGTATATTTTAAATTAGTGAGTTTATGTTAGGCAAATTATCCCTCAATAAAATTGTTGTTGAAAGGTATGTACTAAGAACTGAGTAGCATATGAGGAATCTTTAAAAAAGTATTTCATTTATAATGAAGTTCTAGTTGTAGCAGCTTATCAAATAGTAAATGTGTTAAATAGAGTTGGTTAGATTTGAATGTTTTTCTGTTGTCACTGTAAAAATAAACTTTTCGTCAGATTACCTGTCTTATCTCTTTTAGTAATTCTGAACCATCACACCATAATAGTGAAGGAGCGGATAACTCGAGGGATGATTCTAGCAGCCACAGTGGATCTGAAAGCAGCTCTGGATCTGACTCAGAGAGTGAAAGTAGTTCCAGTGACAGTGAGGCAAATGAGCCATCCCAGAGTGCATCTCCTGAGGTGAGAGGAAAGCAGAGGATACCTCCCATAGATGCTCTCAAGGCCCCTGGGGACAGCCAGCTAAGACCTAGCTCAAATACGAAAGTTGAAGGAAAGATACTTATTTATTCTGAGAAAATAGAAATTGAATTGTGTATCTTAGAAGAAACCTAGATATTTCCACTTCCTTGTTATTTAACAAACCTTTGGTCTAGATTAGGAACTATTGGGGTCATACTCAGGTCACTAAAATATTGGTTTTTTTTTTTAGTGTGGGCTTTATTTTAAAGTATTAGTATGGTAATTCATGTTACATAGTTATTGTGGATAGGAAGCATCTCGTATAATAATAATTTTACTGTAGGCTGATAAAATGTGGTTAAAAAATCTATTGGTTCTGCATCATTTTTTCTTGAGTATACTGTGTGATTGTTTATAATTTTACTTTAGAAGTTGATTTCATGACAGGAATGTTTAATATTTAAAGGGCATTTATAGCATTAAGCTTATCTTCTCATTCAAGTGATTAGAGCTAATAGCTAATATTCAACTCTTTGCTTTGGTGTAATCAGAACTTTGAAAAATAAATGTGTTTTTGGTGTTCGAGATTTTTTTTTCCCTTTTCTTTGAGAATATAAAGAATATAATATGGGTATTGGAAAAACCATACTTTGTTTCTATTTTACAGCCTGAACCACCACCAACAAACAAATGGCAACTTGATAATTGGTTGAATAAAGTGAACCCACATAAAGTATCACCAGCTTCATCTGTGGACAGTAATATTCCATCATCTCAAGGCTATAAAAAGGAAGGCCGAGAACAGGGCACAGGGAATAGTTATACTGATCAAAGCGCACCTAAAGAAACAAGTTCTGCTACTCCTGGAAGAGACTCCAAAACTGTCCAAAAGGGATCAGAAAGTGGGCGAGGGAGACAGAAGTCTCCTGCACAGAGTGACAGCACAACACAGAGGAGGACTGTAGGCAAGAAACAACCCAAAAAGGCTGAGAAGGCAACTGCTGAAGAGCCTCGTGGAGGCCTGAAGATAGAAAGTGAAACCCCTGTAGACATGGCTACCAGCATGCCTTCCAGCAGACACAAAGCAGCCACCAAAGGCTCACGGAAACCCAATATTAAAAAGGAGTCCAAATCTTCCCCTCGACCTTCAGCCGAGAAAAAGAAATATAAGTCAACGAGTAAATCCTCCCAGAAATCAAGGGAAATCATAGAAACAGATACCTCATCCTCAGATTCGGATGAAAGCGAGAGCCTTCCTCCTTCCTCACAAACTCCTAAGTACCCCGAGAGTAATAGGACTCCTGTTAAGCCCTCCTCAGTGGAGGAAGAAGATAGCTTTTTTCGGCAACGAATGTTCTCTCCTATGGAAGAGAAGGAACTTCTTTC
This sequence comes from Scalopus aquaticus, assembly GCA_004024925.1. Taxonomy (NCBI): domain Eukaryota; kingdom Metazoa; phylum Chordata; class Mammalia; order Eulipotyphla; family Talpidae; genus Scalopus; species Scalopus aquaticus. Next base: position 95,832 of record PVIJ01002311.1, read on the forward strand.
ACCCCTCAGTGAGCCTGATGACAGATATCCACTTATTGTGAAGATTGACCTGAATCTCTTGACTAGAATACCAGGAAAGCCTTATAAAGAAGCAGAGCCACCCAAGGGGGAAAAGAAAAATGTGCCAGAAAAGCACACAAGAGAGGCTCAGAAACAAACCTCAGAAAAAGTTTCCAATAAAGGCAAGAGGAAGCATAAGGTTAGTAAAGGGGTTTTGTTGTTGCTTTTGTTTTTAAGCATCAGAATCTGAAATGTTGTGGAAATCTCAGTAAGCCAAAAATAACTGAGTGTTTGCTGTGATGGAAAATAGACAATGTGCCCAAAGCCCATTTGTGACTACAGACAGAACATTCTTGAAAGGACCAGTGTGCCTCTGCCTCTTTTTATAAAGTAGGATGGTTTCTAATCATGTAAGACATAACCTGATACTTCTCTTCAGAATTATGTGCTGGGCAGTGTAGAGGTGAAAGTAAAGGAGAGATTGCAGCGGACCATCCTAGCCTTCTTAAAATTTTGGGTTTAAATGTCTTTAGTGGGGATATGTACTCCCCAGGTTGTCACAGCCCCTTGAACTCTTTTCTCTCTTATGCCCAGACTTAGTAACTTGTTAAGTTACTAAATCCAGCTAAAAAATTGACTTAACAGTTTTGACGCTTCCTTAAGAATTTTATCAATCTGCTGTATATATGTATGTATCTATGCTCCAGCTTTTTGCCCCCTTTTGAACACCCATGTCTGCAAGCCTGAACTGAAAACATCTGATGAGAGCATAGCCAGCTCTCATCCAAGGTTCTTAGGATTTAGAGATGAAACTTGGTTTGTATATAAATTTTTCTTACATCATTGTAATCCCCATAGTTCTCCCACCACCATGTCACCCGTGAGTCATCACCATACTCCCCTGTGCTCTTTCCTCCCCTGTTGTGACCTCTTTCCTTACCCTTCATTACCTCGGATCTGTGGTCAGCTTGCTAGTTTTGACTTTTCTTGACCTTTTGTTTGATTTCTCTATATTACACATACGAGTGAGACCATCTGATACTTATCTTTTTCTTTCTGACTTATTTTGGCTAGCATAATCCTTTCCCGCTCCATCCATGTTGCCACAAATGGCATGAGTTTGTCCTTCTTGATTGCTGAGTAATATTCCATTGTGTAAATATACTATAGCTTTTTGAGAAATATGTAAACTTACAGTGTCTGTGATTTGAGGATAATAGACATACTGAAAAGAAGTAAACAGCTTATACAGAAGAGAACTCTGGAAGAAGAAACAATTTGATTTTCCTAGCTCTAGTGAGGAATTTTTAGAGAAAAGTTAATTTTAATAATCTGTACAGAACAATAGTATAATTTCCCTTGACACATATGTGAATGTTTGAGTGTGATTTCAAAATATTGAAAGTATGAGCAGGCACTGGAATGGCTACACTGGGTAGGCTCAGAACAAGACCTCAGTCCCAGTTGAACTTTAGAGCCTCAGATAGGAGGAGTATGGTATTTTCTTAAAATGAAGTAAGCCATAGTTTCCTCCTCTCTCCTTTTCTTAACATCACAGTACTTTATAAAGATAACAATGTATAGTTGGACAAACTAAACTATTAAAGTTTGAATTTTTAGAAAACTGAAGCTTACTGCTTTCATTGATAATAAACTAATGAATTTCCACTGTTAGGGATGCTTTATACAACTAGTAAGCTGTTTAGGGCCCTTTAATTCATAGCCTTGGGTTGTTAGACTTGGTTATGAGATCTAATCCATAGATAGAATTACATGGAATAAGAGCTTGTATATGAGAGCTCTGCTCTTTGGAAAACTGAGGTGTTTTTTTATGGAACAAAAAATGATCTTTTTTGTATTTAAAAAGTATTACATGTTCTTGATAAGCTCGTCAAATGTTGGAACATCCCTGGTGGCACAGGGGTTAAAGTCTCAGTGCTATTGAACTGTCACCAGTCACTGCGGCATGAATTCAATCCTAGGCTAGGGAGCTGACCCACATGGGGCAACAGACCTCTCCTGCCTCGCCCACTGCGCCCCTCAGCAGTGTATTTCAGTAGATCCTCCTGTTCTGCTCCTCGCTCTGTTTCTGGTGAATCCTCTCAGCCCCCGCACCTCTGGCCTACACCCCTATTCTTGTATGCATAAATAAAAATAAACCTTTTTAAAAAAAGATTTTCAAATGTTTAAAATATTATATAGAAAATAAAGTCCTTTTTACTTTTTAACTTAAAATTTTACAACATATATGATTTGTAATTTACACCAACCCTTCCTTTAAAAGAAGTGCCTCATATGGCCTCACCTTACCCACATCTCATTGGCATACATTCCTCCCATATTTTTTATATTAATACCTATAAATTTTTATTTGATTTTTTTTTTTTTTTTTTTTTTACTGTTCCATTCAATGAAAGGGAAACTGTATTGAGGCCCAGAGGCTTGGAGTTTGGGAAGGAAGCCACCCTATGAGCAGAGGAAGAGCCAGTTATGGGGTCTTAATTGACCTCCCTGAGATGCAGGTTGCTGGTGTGGCCCCACTTGTGGCAGTTGACAGGTCGGGGGTACAGGTGAGAATAACACTATAGCAGATCCTCTTGTTGCAGCTGTATTTTGGGGCCAGCTGGTGGGAGGACAGCTAGATGATGCCATCCTGCAGGTGCAGCACGAAGTACAGGGCAGACTCTTTCTAAATACTGTAGTCAGAGAGAGTGAGACCGTCCTCCAGCTGATTGCCAGCAGAAATCCACTGCTGCTGGTCAGGTCAGATACCCTCCGTGTCTTGAAGTTTGGCCTTAACATTCTCGGTGGTGTCACTGCGCTTGATCTCGAAGGTTATTGTGTTGCCTGTTAGGGTCTTCACAAAGATCTGCATTTCCATGTTCGTTGGGTGCCTTGTTGAAAAGAAAGAGGAAATAATTTACATTTTAAAAAGTAGATGGCACTAGAAAACTTGGTGATGATCTCTGAGATTTTTGACTTTGGTAAAATTAAGTGTCAGTGTCAGTTCTTGAAGATAAATCAAGTGGTGCTGAGAGGAGTATCCACTCAAAGGTAATGAAGTCTGTAGATCCTTCTTCTCAGATTTTTACTTGTCCATTTTTAATCTTTTGTGTGTGGGAACACATTCTTTTGTTATGGCAGAATGTTTGCAATTTTGTACCTTGATAGTAAGGAAATAGGAAAACTTAGATTCACTCAAGAAAGTAATACTGGCAATTATGAATGGACTCCCAGCTTTTGTTTCAGTGGAATGTTTAAAAAAAACTATAAGAAAAATCAGAAGGCTTGGCTGTAATCAGAAAGACAGACAATGAAAATATTGGTGAAGATAAGCAGCATTAGGATTTTCATACAGTGCTGCTGGAAATGCAAAATAATATAGCCACTTTGGAACGCAGTTTGTGGCAGTTCCTCAAAAAGTTAAAGATAGTGTTACCTTATGACTGAGAAGTTCCACCCCTAGGTATATACCCAAAAGAAAGAAAACCCATACAAAAAATTATAATTGAATATTCATGGCAGTATTACCTCATATTAGCCAAAACTTGGAGGCAACCCAGATGGCTCAGAACTGATGAATGGATGACTTCAGTGGGATATACTCAGCCATAAAAGGGAAATGAAGTACTATACATGCTTCAACATGAGTGAACCTTAAAAATGTTATGTTAAGTGAAGGGAACCAGACATAGAAGGCCACGCATATTGCATGATTCCATTTATATGACATGTTTAGAATAGGTAAATAAATTCATAAAGAAAACAATGTGTAGATCAGTGACTCAGAGTTTGATGGTGAAAGCAGCAAGAAGTTACTGCTCATGGATATAGAGTATCTTGGGTTTTATGAAAATATTCCAAAAATTGATTGTGGTGATGCTTGTACAGCTCTGTATATATTAAAAATCATTAAATGGTATACTTTTAGAGAGTGAATTTTATATTAACTATCATTTCATGGTTAGCATACCTCTAAATATGGCATTAGCCTGAAAAGATGCCATCTAAAAGAGTAGGAAATGTGTTTTCATATTGGGCTCTGTATATCTAAGATAATAGAATTCTTAACTCAACCATAAAACCTAATTTACTGAACATTAATTATCTTCTTTCTGAGGTAATCAAGGATAAATCATTTGGGGGTGATGAGTGCTGGAAACTGAAATTAGATGAATAAAAATCAAACCTGATAGAGGCTATTTTCTATTTTTCATTCAGAATGAAGATGATAACCGAGCCAGTGAGAGCAAGAAACCCAAAACAGAGGACAAGAATTCAGGAGGCCACAAGCCATCTAGCAACAGAGAGTATGTCCCCAAAACATGTTGCATATGTGTTAATATATGTATGTCATGTGCTATTCCATTGTGCTCTTAGAATATTCCTTTCAGTAAGTACATGTTATATCTATGTACACACATACATGTGCCAAATAGTGGGATCTTTTGCTTTTGTCTAATAGGGATAGAAAGGGTTTAAGATTCAGTCACGTCTCCTTTTCTTTTTTTTTAGTGGAGTTAGGGGTAAGAATTAAAGTTTCACTGTTTCTGGGTAGATAGCACGCTTACCTGTAACTTGGGAGAGTATTACTGACTTATGAGCAACAATATATTTTGCTTGCCATTTATCTCTTTGTTCCTATTTGTACATTTATTCAATCAATATTTACTGAAATACTTGTGTGACATGCCAAGGGTTAGGCCCTGGATGTGCCACCAAGGGGCTGTGAGGAAACCAGACAAATTGCCTGCCCATATGAAATGTATAGCTGTATTTTACGTCTCCTAGTAACCCAACTGGCAAAAACAAATTTGTTTTGAAAGCAAAGAGAAATGGAAAAATCCATCACCCCTATATGACTGTGTGGGGAAATGAGGCCATTTGTTTTGCTTGGCAGGTCATCTAAGCAGAGTGCTACAAAAGAAAAGGACCTGCTGCCTTCTCCTGCTGGACCTGTTCCCTCAAAAGATCCAAAAACAGAGCATAGCTCTCGGAAGAGGACTATTAGTCAGTCGTCTTCCTTAAAGTCAAGTAATAACAGCAACAAGGAGAATAGTGGTAGCAGCAAAAGCAGTTCCTCCACATCTAAACAGAAGAAAACTGAGGGGAAGACTTCCAGTAGCTCTAAGGAGGTTAAGGTAAGGTGTCGGGCCTGAGCTCTTTGGAAATCAATCTCATTGTTATGTGACTTCCCCATGGTAATGCTGTGCTTTAAAAAATTTTATGTGTAGCTCATTAAATTTTAGAGGCCTATACATTTTTACTTTTAAAACAAAGTCTTGAGAGTAAACATAAGCTGTGATCTAAAACCATGAAAACAGGAAACTACCTATATTCCTACATCAAGATAGAAATTCGTAACTGGAGAAGTTGGTTATGATCTAATTTTAAATAATTCCAGTTGCTATGATTGAATTTTTTTTTTAAAGATTTATTTATTTATGCATACAAGAGCTGGGATGTACGCCAGAGGTTGGGGGGTTGGTGAGAGGGTTCACCAGAGACAGAGTGAGGAGCAGAATAGGTGGATCTACTGAAATACACTGCTGGGGGGAGCAGTGGGTGAGGCAGGAGAGGTCTGCTGTGCCACGTGGGCGGCTCCCTGGCCGCATATCGAACTTGTGCTGCAGTGGCTGCGGATAGCTTCATAGTGCTGAGACTTAACCCCTTGCGCCACTAAGGAGGCCCTCCTATGAATTCTTATCTATGATTTGAAATTGACTTTGGGTATTTTGGGATTAGTTTATACAAATTATATTACATAAAGTGAAAAAAGCAACCATTTGACTTTTGATTCATGAAGAGGGGAGTTATCTTGAGCTGAACTAGCACTGACATAGCTGACATTATTTCTAGAGCATGATCATATTGTTGGACACTAGTTTTAATGTGTGTGGATGGTGAATTGGATCAGAGAAGCTTTTTCAAAGCTATACTTTAATGGACCCTCACTCTCAATTTGTTTGCTAGGCAAATTGCATTGCTTTCTAACCTGTTCTGAGAGGGTACAAACTCCCTCACAAAATCAAGAAAATTCCTGGATTTAAGATTATAATTTACTGGATTATTATTTATGACTAAGCTAAGCTAAGGTTTGAGAGTTGAAAAATTAGACTGTTAAATGTAGTTAGTTGTGCTTATTAAATGTGGTAATTAAATCTTCAGACATAATTTTAATTTTGAATAGCTTTTTAAAATTGAGATACACAGAAGGCTTTTTCAAACCTGGATACCCTTTTGTAGTAATTTAGAGAATCTGCTGTCCTTAAGGAACCTGACTGTCCTGTTGAATTTATTCATAGTCCTAGTTTTCATCTACCTGCTCTTTGTCCATTTCCTAATCCTTTATAGGATTTTTTAAAAAATACATTCTTTCAGTAAGCTCATCTGCTCATTTGGCTTCTGTTATCTCAGGTGTAAAAATCATTGTCTTTGTCTCTTCCTTACTGATTTGGCAACTTTTTTTTTTTTAAGATTTATTTATGTATGCACACAAGAACTGGGGTGTAGGCCAGAGGTGGGGGGGGGGGCGATGAGAGGATTCACCAGAGACAGAGTGGGGCAGAACAGGAGGATCTACTGAAGTATACTGCTGAGGGGAGTAGCAGGTGAAACAGGAGAGGTCTGCTGTGCTATGTGGGAAGCTATCTGGCCAGGGATTGAACTCCTGCTGCAGTGGCTGGCAGACAGCTTCATAGTGCTGACACTTAACCCATTGTGCCACCAGGGAGGCTCTGTCAGCTTCTTGAAAGCCGGAATTTGTGTCTTATTTTGTGTTTTATTCTGCATTTACTGGGTGAAAAGGAAGTAACTGTTGCATCGAATGTAGTCATTTGTCATTGAACAAAATATAAAATCAACCCAAACCACTTTGATTTTAAGATCTCATGGCACATAATAGATAATAGATTGTTTTTGTTAGTCTTATCAGTTTCCGGTTTAATCAATTATATACAGGCTTATTAGAGGAAAATCTATAGTTAGAAAATTTGCTGTTTTTTATTGTGCCAACTAAATAAAAACTAGATAACCTGGAAAACCAAACTGACATAATTTTTATGTAAGAAAAGTATGTTGAAATAGATGGAAACTTTTTTTCTTTATTTTCAGAAACTTCAGCTTTCTTCCAATTAAACCTAGGGATGTAGGGCCTCCCTGGTGGCCTAGAAGTTAAGTCTCAGGGCTCTTACTGCTACAGCCTGAGTTCAGCCTTAGTTCAATCTACACCCAGAGAGCTGACCCACATGGCACAGCAGACCTCTCCTGTCTCACCCACTCCTCCCCTCAGCAGTGTATTTCAGTCAGTCCGTCTGTTCTGCTCCCCACTCTGTCTCTGGTGAATCCTCTCACCACCTCCATACCTCTGGTCTACACCCCAGTCAATTCATTTTATAAGCATACGGACTTTACCACAAATAGTTTACTGTTTTCTCAAGTCTCAGGACTTTTATTTTCATTCCTTGAAGCAAGCTGTATTGAGTAGAACTGAAAAGTTCTTATATAAGGAAAAAAAGTGTTTACATGTTCCTTTCATAAATAGATGTAAGCACAAGTAGTAAAATATTGGGTTTTCTAATAGTAAAATATGCAGTATTATTGGGTTTTCTAATAGTAAAATATGCATGCATTTATGGATCAGTTCTCTTCATAGTGTTTTTTATGGCAAAATGTATATTCATTTTGTTAAAGGACTGGATGGGGAAGAGTTGGTAAGTCAAAACTTGTAACGCTTGCATAGAGGACTTTGTTGGTAGGAAGCAGAATAAAGTCTTAAGAAAATGACTAAGCTTTTTAAATCTGGCAGATCTGAATTTAAAACCAGATTCCAGGAATGCTGCTTAAAAGCTATTTGAAGTTACTCAACCTTCTTAAGGTTGTATTTTATTCTGTGCTAGTAGCCGTACATATTTCATAGGGATGTTGAAGAATTAATGACTGCTAAGTACTTAGTGCTTGGTAAATAATAATCATATTGTAAACACTAGATATTATCATTGCCATTTTCATTGACCAGTAACTATCAATAAATTTTACCCAAAGTAGTACTGCCATTTTGTTACTAGATTTGTGTCTTCCGTATGTTTTAACAAGTGCCTGGCACATAATTTTAATATTTAAGTGATTATGTTTGGTTATATAAAATAGACCTGTTCTATGAAAAGAAAGTTTATATTCTGAAATTTAAAAATTTTTTAACAAAATTAATTACTGAAGGCAATGGAATTTTGTTTCCTTTTTACCAATGGCTCAAGAAATACTTTTAATATTTATCTTGCAATTTTAATAGGTTTTTTTTTTTTTTTGGTCAGGAAAAGGCTCCAAATAGCTCCTCTAACTGCCCTCTGTCTACACCAACTCCTGAAGCCTCTAAGCCTCGGCGAACAAAGCTTGCCTTTGACGACAGGTAAGATAAATGTGATTCTTGTTTTACTTTTTTTTGTTTGTTTGTTTGTTTTTTAAGAAATTCAAGAAATTGTTCCAGTCAACATATAAGAAATTCATTTAATTCCTCTCGGTGAGCAGATTTCATACTTGTCTTGTGATCCACAGAATATTCAGGTTTTAGTTTGCAAGACAGCCACTGGTTCAAGTGTTGCTCCTTTATCTTAACTCTTCAGAGACATGAGGCTGTGATTCTGGTAGAGGCTTGCTGCTGTTAGCGTCACTTTACAGTAGGGGTTTCTTAAATAAGTAAGAGCTATGTTAGTTTTTCCCTTATTTTGTTTATTTTTTTGTTTGTTTTTTTAAAGATTTATTTATTTATGCATACAAGCTGGGGTACAGGCCAGAGGCGTGGGGCAACGAGAGGGTTTACCAGAGACAGAGTGGGGAGCAGAACAGGCAGATAGACGGAAATATACTGCTGTGGGGAGCAGCGGGCGAGGCAGAAGAGGTCTGCCGCACCATGTGGGACTCTCCCAGGCTGGGCGTCGAACTTGTGTTGCCGCTGCCGACAGCTCCACAGCACAGCGCTTAACCGCTGCGCCACCAGGGAGGCCCAGTTTTTCCCTTATTTTGATTAAAGTTTCTTTTTCTCCTGCCCACATTTTATTTACTCTAAATCTTTCCAACAATTTAGTAAGTAGTATTTAATAGTAGGGAGTTTGCTTTTATTTATGAGTACAAAATTTGCCGTGAATTGGCCAAAGCAATTTATGCTTTCAACCTCAGATAAACATTTGTCAGAAGAAACCAAAATGAGTGTTTAATAATAGCTCATTTTCTTTAATTCAAGACATGGAAACTGAGGGGTGCTAGAGACTAAAATGATCTAGTATTATCTTATGATAATATTTGGCATTTTATTTACGATAAAAACTTACATTGCAGAAATTACTCAGCAGACCATTATTTACAAGAAGCAAAAAAACTAAAGCACAATGCAGATGCATTGGTATGTAAATATTTTTGCATTTATATATTTAATCAAATTAACTTCATTTGTTTATCCCCGTAACACATCAGTACAGCTCTCATCACTTTATTCTTCTGTCTTCAGTCTGATAGGTTTGAGAAAGCTGTATACTATCTTGATGCTGTGGTTTCTTTCATTGAATGTGGGAATGCATTAGAGAAAAATGCTCAGGAATCCAAATCCCCATTCCCTATGTATTCAGAGACAGCGGATCTCATCAAGTAAGTGGGAAAACTTGACACGTCACTGGACATGTTATTTCTCTGGTCCATACAGGGAGGGGCTGCAGTCACTGCGGCCAGGTGTCATTCAGTGATGTGAAGTATTCTGAGAAATGTGTTATTAGTTGATTTCATCCTTGTGTATATGTCATAAAGTATCATTTTACACAAATGTACACAGTGTATAGCCTGCTACACACCTAGGTGGGCTGTCCATTAAGCAGCACATGATTGTGTACTGTAAAGCTCAAGTGGATGTCTTACCCATTACTCTCTTTGCAGAAGGACAATTGAATACTTCAGTGTGTATTTTTGCCTTAATTTAGTTTTGTTTCTTATGTATTAACGACAAAGGAAATCCTAAGATCAAGATGAAGTATTATATAGTGTGCCAATTGTTTAATTCACAGATACACTATGAAGCTAAAGAATTATTTGGCACCAGATGCTACAGCTGCAGATAAAAGACTTACTGTACTTTGGTGAGTGTTGTGTTTGGTCAGTGTTTCTAGCCTTCTACTACATGACAGCAGTTCCATAATAAATTGTGCTTTCTGTGTTCTTCTGAAAGTTACTTTTCTTTTTTTTTTTTTTTTTTTTTTAAAGATTTATTTTTTATTTATACATACAAGCTGGGCAAGCTGGGGTACAGGCCAGAGGTGTGGGGCGGCGAGAGGGTTCACCAGAGACAGAGCGGGGAGCAGAACAGGCAGATCAGAAATACACTGCTGAGGGGAGCAGCGGGCGGGGCAGGAGAGGTCTGCCGCACCATGTGGGATTCTCCCTGGCCGGGCGTCGAACTCGCGTCACCGCTGCCGACAGCTCCACAGCGCAGCGCTTAACCGCTGTGCCACTGGGGAAGCCCTGAAAGTTACTTTTCAATGAACCTTCTGTAACCCAGTCATAAATCTATTCATGATGGATAGACAATAACAGTTTCTACTGAAAGATTTTAGTTGTTGTCACTCTCTGATCCACTGCTTTCTTTGCAAAAACCTTAGAGTGGGACTGATATTGGAAACTTTCATTATCTTAAGGGGTCATTTTTTTCAGTCTCTTCTTTTGGAATTCTCTCTTTTCACACATATATTTTTTCCTTAGGGAGCAAACATTTAGCTTGCTCAGAATGAAGAGTAGGGCTTGTTTGCTTCATCTCAAGGCGATATTATCAATTCATTTGTTATAGGTATTTACTTCACCTGGCACTGTTTAACAACTGAAAATACATCTGGGGATAGAAGCAACACAGTCCTGTTTGTCATGGTGCTTATAGTCTAATGTGAGGAGAAATAAATAATCAAATAATCACTTAAATATATAAATTAAGTACTTCATAAGAAAGTATATGTAATTTTAAGAATAGAAGGTAGGGAAACAGTCTGTAGGTAGAGGGAACATACATGGTCTGAGCAGTGGAAAGAAACTGGAAACTACTGAGGAACTGGAAGTTGATCAATGAGAAGTAAAAATGACTTAGAGGTAGGCTGTGGCCATGTAGGGCCTTTGGGAACCATGTTAGAAAGTTTACATATATTTCATCAGACTGTGACAGTTGAGTTTCCAGATTTTTGTTTTTTAATTTTAGATTATTTTTAATTTGATATAGTGATTCTATCAGAAATTTTTTTTCTAGTGCTTACCTTATGATGATATGTTGGCATCCTAAGAGTGCGGTTTTGATATTTGAATGTCATCTAATAGAAGGCTGGTCCTTGGTCTCTTCTCCCTTTTCCTACTTAGAGTATATACCAGTAACAATGCTCAAACAAGCCATATTCTTTATTGAGAAGTAGCTAATTATATAACTAATTTAACTAAGGGTTTGCATTGTTGACCTTTGCCATGGTCTGCTCACACAAGCCAGTGCTGTGCTCTTGTACAGTGAAAGCTTGTCTGTACACATGTGGCCAGAGTCTGCTGTGCTGGTAGGTAAACTTCTCTTTTCTATTGGCTAGCCTGCGATGCCAGTCTCTCCTGTACCTGAGACTCTTCAAACTGAAGAAGGAAAATGCCCTGAAGTACTCAAAGACACTGACAGAGCACCTGAAGGTAAGTATACAGAATAAGAGGGTCCATCTCCTAGGAGATAAGGTGTACATCTCCTGGAAATGCCCTGATGCATAAAAGCAGCTGCTGTTTCGGAACTTTCAAATAAGTTTGAGATTTCCTGGAAGGTTTTCAAGTGTAAATATTTCTGGGTCTAGAACCTATTTAATCAGATGTAGCAGCTCTTAATAACATTTCACGCCTCTTTTTATCATGACACCTAATTTGTGCTTCTTTTTAGAAGTTCTTTTATTTTCATTATCATGCTTCTGTAGACTTGCAGTTTCCTGAAAGAGTCTTTCTGTTTTTTCTTGACACCACCATGTAAATGTTCCTTAAATCCTGCTTGATAATGGCATGCTACTCTTACCATTGCCTTGAGGTCAGTCAAGGTTCCTTAACCTGACCTGCAAGGCCTCAAGGTCACTCACTCTTATTCCTTTCAAAACCTTTCGGCAGTTCCAGGAAAGCTGTATGGCTCTCATACGTGACCATTTCTGCAGCCTTTGTACATAGTAAGACTCACCTTTGTATCCCTCTTCCCTCTTTAACCTTATGAGTGTTATTCTTTCTCCCTGTAAGTCTTCTGGAATATCCAGCTGTCAGCTAAATCACACTTTCTGTTGTACATTTATGCACGTGGCCAAGCACGCACACACACACACACACCCAGAGTATGCTTTAGTTAATGAAGCTTCTTAGGATCATTTTGGCCCCAGTGCCTTTGAATATATTTGGTACTTCATGAATAGTGGGGTTTTTAATAAATACATTTTATTTTCTCTGCAGAATTCTTATAATAATTCTCAAGCACCATCACCTGGCTTAGGAAGGTAGGTGAATTTTATTCTATGAAATATTATTTGTGACAAGTTGATTTTTCATAAAAATTGGATGGATTTCCAAAAATGGAAAGATGACTCTCTAAAAATTAATACTATCTGTAATAGTGTTTTTTAGAAATTATTTTTCCTTGTTTATCTTTTACAAATTGAATATATAATGGAATAAGCTTTGGAAGATGAGAGGGGGAAAATTCACATGCAGAAGTGTGAGTTTTTTATATCACCTCACCCTAGTTGGGTTTTTATTATAAAGGATTTAGCTCTACTAATGTCAGGACACTACTGGAAGTTAGTAATGGTAATATCATTAGTTTCTCCACTGTACTCACCATCACTCCCATTCCACCCACCTCCAAAAGAAGAGAAAACACCATGAGATAAATTTTTCTAAGTTTATCTGTTCAATTATTATGTTCATTGGCATTTAGCCTTTGCTCTTATGTATTTCCTTAACCAGATTTATAGTGCTGAAAGTACAGATAGAATATTTTTAACCAAAAAATGATTCCCCTCCTCCCCCCAAAAAACTTTTGCTTGATTTTCCTTTTTTTTATGTTCTTGGGCATTTCCACAAATGTTAGTACCACTGAAATGAAGCTGCCAGATTTCAGTGTGTGTGTTCTAAGAAATATTTAATTGACAAGAATCTTAAGATGATCACCATTGATTGAGAAAGCTGTACCATTGGTAAACTGACTGACTTGGTTCAACTAGGAAAGTACCAGAAATTATGAAGTTCAAAATAAGATCTTCCTATCTATTACCACAATTTTTGAGTATTGTTAAATTCCACCAACTTTCTACAAAACAATTTGTGGAGTGGCTAATTATATTTCAGAACAGATGGAAAGTGTGTTTTACTGGGGTTAAAAAGCAACCTAGCTTCTAAGTCTTTGAACAGTTACTAACAATGTATATGACTATCTCAGTTCTTTCCTGTCTCTTGGGGTATTGCCATGCATTAAAACAAAGAGTCTAGATAAGATTAGAATTCACTGTAGCCTTTAGTGAACTAAGTACTTATATAGGAGAAATTGTACTTCTCTGGGATCCTTTCTAAGTTTAAAAGAATCTAAAATTTTAAAACCTTTGTGTAGGAAGAGCCGGTAACAGATTGATTTTATCATAGTCACTATATCCTTGTGAACAAGCTTCCTATTTTCTTTGGTAGCAAAGCTGTTGGGATGCCTTCCCCTGTTTCTCCAAAGTTGTCACCAGGCAATTCAGGAAATTATTCTTCTGGGGCCAGTAGTGCTTCAGCAAGTGGCTCTTCAGTGACCATTCCACAGAGGATCCACCAGATGGCAGCCAGCTATGTCCAGGTTACATCCAACTTCCTCTATGCCACTGAAATTTGGGACCAAGCTGAACAGCTTTCCAAAGAGCAAAAAGGTTGGTAGGTTTCTGGAGAAACTTTGATTGAGGGATCAAATTGTTTAAAGGAACTTTTATGATCTAGTTAAATAATTGTCTGATCTGCATTTGGTTTATTATCTAGTCTAGATTTAATGATAAATCAGTTTAACTTTCCTTTGCTTAGTAGTCATACTAAGTGTGTTGAATTTGATGACAAAAATATCTTTCACTATACTGGTGACACAAATTAAGGTAAAAATAGTTTTTGATCTAAGACAGATATACCTCTTCTGGCACATTAAATGCAGGTATTACTATAAAAGTAATAAAATCATGTTCTGCTCTAGGATGGCTAATAGCAAATTTGGCTATAGGCATAGGATTATACCTAGACATTTGCTTTTAAGAGATGCTTTATATATAAAGGAGTACATTCGTACTATATTTTGGTGAATGTTGAAAGAAACTTAGATGATAAAAGAGACTATGAAGTGAATAATTTTCTTGTATTCTTTAATATTAGGTCATTTGAGCCTTTGTATCTTAGCTTTATTTTATGTTCTGAAACTAAGAACATTGAGAATTATAAAATATTTAAGGCTCTTAGGGGTAAATGCTAGCTTAATTTAGTAGATCTAATTTGTATATATATTTGTGTAGCCTTTTATTCAGGTAGCTCCTTTGTAGGGAAGCACTAAAGTAGCCTCTTGGTCATGCCTTTTTGTCACGGACATATTTACATACTTACAACATAAATACATAGGTGAAAATTATTTATGTATGTTATCGCATCTATTGTGATTATCATTTCACTGTATATGTAAATCAAGTCATGCTTAATGCCTTAAACTTACACAGTGAAGTATGTCAATTATTTCTCAATAAAACTAGACAAAGAGGGAAATAGTGAGAGAACTATAGAAGGGGATCCCCAACAGAAAGTGTAAATACTGTCAGTACTGCTCAGGAAAAGTTAAAAGTTGAAATTCGTCGTCAGTCCCTCTACTTTAATTCCATTTTTCTCTCTGATGCCAGTTTTCTAGCCTCAGTTTTCCTATCATTTCTCTGTTCTATTTTACTTTTTGTACTGCAGTTTGCAAACATTGACTAAATGAAAGAGCTTCAGTTCAACAACACTACATTTGACTAATCTTGTTCTGGTTCTCTCTTCTCACTCTCCACCCGCCTCACTCTCTTTTCCCTTGAAGAATTTTAAAGTCAGAACTGTATAACATTGCATCTCAGCATACTTTGGTATACCTCTTTAGGTGATAAGGATAAAAACATGACCATCATTCCTTATCACATCCAACTATCCAAGCTACTAACAGTAGCTTCTATAAATCATCTAATATGTAGTCTCCCATCAGACATATCTCATTTATCTCAAACATGCTTTTTTTCTGACAGTTGAATTTGTTTTAGGCAGTATCCACCATCAATCTCTTTTTAATTATGTCCCCCTCATTCACTGTTTTTTTTTTTCCCTTGGCCATACTGTTGATGTCAAGGAGAAACTGGGCATAGAATGTGTCATATTCTGGATTTGACTGGTTACTTCCTCATGGTGTCATTTAACTTGTTCTTCTATAAGACAGTTATAGTTTGAGACTTGATTAGTTTATTATTGGTGGGTAAGAATGTTTCATAGGTGGTGCTGCTGTAGATTTCCTATTAAATAATAGTATGAGTCATGTGATGGCTGTCCTTTTTTAGTGATGTTAAGATATGACCATTGATTCATTCAGGTGATGTGAGCTTGATCATTTTGATGTAAGAGTCCCTGTTAAACTTTCACTTAGGTTTTTAGCATCCATTGATTATTATTCTTGTCAGTTATTCCATAGGAAATAGAAAATTTATCAGGATTTTTTTATTCTGACATTTCTTCTGCCTTCGTTAGTTGGAATTCTGTTATTTCTTGTATTGCTTGAATAGCCTGAGGGTTGTTTTTAAAGATTTATTTATTTATTCATACAAGAACTGGGGTGTAGGCCAGAGGTGTGGGTGGTGAGAGGATTCATCAGAAACAGATAGGGAGCAGAACAGGCAGATCGATTGAAATACGCTGCTGAGGAGAGCAGCAGACGAGACAGGAGAGATCTGCTGCGCCATGTGGGAAGCTCCCTGGCTAGGGATCGAACTTGTGCTGCCACAGTGGCTGTGGATAGATTCACAGTGCTGAGTCTTAACCCAGTGCGCCACCAGGGAGGCCCCTACCCTGAGGTTTTAATCATGATTTTTTCTCTCTGTATGTTTAAAAACTCCTGAGTCCTCCATCCCTCTATTTTTTCCTCAAATTGTATTAGAATCAAAAGTTAGCTACCTCCCTATACCCTGCCTCACATGCACATCAGCCTGTATTTGTTCATAAAAGAATAATCCTTGTATTCCATCCCTTACATTTTAAAATTGTTGTCTAAAATGGGATTTAATTTACCAGTCATGCCTGGTATATGATCACAACAGAAAGGTTAGATACAAGCTATCCTAAGTGTCTAACCTCACATAAGTGTTTAACCTTCTCTGGAAGGTACTCTTATGGGAAACATGAAGCAAATAATTTTTTGTTTGCACCTCTTGCTTCTTACACAGAAACAGTACACAGAGAATGTTTGAGTAGCAGTACATTTTAATAATTTTTCTGCATGACAAGGCAATTTTAATTTCTATCAGTGGGATTCTTTTTATTTAACACTTAATTCCTGACCATACAGGCCTCTTAAAGTGTTTTATGACTTAAACTAGAGACATTATGAGATGGCTTCTTCTAAAACATGAACAGTTACCAATTTAGTGGAGGAAGCAGTGTATTTTACTTTCATATGAAGTCTTATATAAACTAGAGTGAAAATTTTAAAGCAATGATTCAAAGAGCTGCATCATTTAATAAGTGTTTTTGGTTTTCTAGAATTCTTTGCTGAACTGGATAAAGTAATGGGCCCTCTCATCTTTAACGCAAGTATCATGACAGACCTAGTTCGTTACACCCGGCAGGGACTACACTGGCTTCGCCAGGACGCCAAGTTGATATCTTGAACTGAACACATTCTCGTTGCCTCTGATTTTCTCCACAACACTGTGTCACATCACGAAGGAAAACTGCCATAACACGCCACCTAGTCGACACTAAGAATGAGGAATGGTTTTCTCCTCCCTGGTTCATGCGTTGTTTTTTATAACCCAAAACCATCATGTCAGTTGACCCCTTCAATATTCCCAATGTGAAAAATTTATTTAAATGTTTTTACACTTGCAGCACATTGAAAAGATGGTTTCAGTGATCTGTAATGAGATTGAAATTACCGTTGCAGTTCATAACTAATCAGTTGAAATTCTATTTATTTTAACTTTTTTACGTTCCCAGATTGGGGGTAGTTGAATACTTAGTTATTTCTGCCTATAAATTTACTCTTGAATATTTAGCATAAATGTAATGTAGGCATTTTTATTTATATTCTTTGGGAGCTTTGTTACCTAGTAATTTTTTTTGTCATAACTCTTCTAAGAGTAAGAGATGGTTCATCTGAAATATGGACATGTTCTTTCTATGCCTACTACCTGAAATTATTTCAAATCTTAACTACAATTTTATTATTGTAGAATTTATACTTAGTATTAAGGATATTCTTCTACACATGAAAAATTACTCAAATATGAGAAGATGGCATTCTACATGGATGTAAAATGAAATGTCTCATTTGGTATGCATTATTTCAAGAACTGTGAATGTGTGTTAATAACACTAGCAATCACAAGGTGACTATAGCTTGCATCAAATGCATTACAAAAGAGGGCAGGCAGACTTCCTCGGCGAAGCATATCATGAGAAGGGTTTCATAAAAGGACAATCTTGAACTTCATGGATTTTATTAAACCCATGTGTTCTTTTTGCTAATCATTTGACACTTAATTGAAACAGTAAGTTACTGTTGAACAAAGGATGAGCCAGCTCCTGAGGGTTGCTGCCTATATCTCTTTCACTGATGATGTTTAAAGGGTAAAATGTCTCTTCAGAACTTTCACGTAAAACATTTTCCCCCACATTAGACTGGTGCTCTGATAAGAGCATGTAGTGACTGATCTTGGAATGGACTGAAGCTCTGGGGTGTGTGCTTTTGCTATACAATTTAGAGTTCTAATGCCTGATGTGGAGATGATGAATTTTTCCTTTTAAACTATCTTGTATTTACTTCCTTTGTATAATGAAGGCCCTCATCAATATTGTGTTTCTGATGGGATCAGAAAATTCACACTAGAGAAGTATCTTACTTGGTTTAATGTGAGCTCTCTTAGGAAGGGGAGGGGTACAGGGGTAGAGCTTAAGAAGTTACCTCTGTAAGAGTTGTGTATCAAAGTACCTTTCCCTATAAGGTGCATATAGGAATCAAAAGTGAGAAATGTACCCTCTGTCTTTTATTTTTAGTGCCCCTATCATGTCTGGTGTGCCTTAAATCTTACCTTTAAAATGAAGACTACGGATTGTTTACAGATGAATTTTTACACTAGGACCAGATCACCCATACAGTTGGTCTTCTGCAGTAATAATGTTAAATTATCTTTCCTTTTAAATCTTACTTTAGGGTCACATAAAGATGAATTCTTTCAGAAAAGCTAATGCTTTGGTACATGACTTAGTCTAACCTATTGCGTGATGCTGCTTCAAAAAATAGCTTGTTCTCCCAATTCCAAAAATGAGTCTAGCCAATCAGAAAAAAATGATTGCCCTGCTATTTATAGATGATTGCTTAAGCTTGAAATGGGAAAGGAGAGACAGAAAATCTCCAAGCCCAGTGGTGCAGTGAATCCTCTTTTACACTTATTTTCTGGAGCTAATGAATTTTCATTGTCCTGTGGCCTCATATTTATAGAGTTTCTTAACTGTTTTGTACCACAGATTTTTTTGCATATTATTGAAGATTGAAATTGACAAATTATGTTGAATTTAACCTTTTTCCCTTGGAGAAATTGCCTCTGGTATCTTTCTGACTTAATCTTAGTGTGTTTTTGAACGGTTTTCCTTAAGAGGACAACTTCTCAGTGATCAATGGTAGTTAGTAAGAAATTTGCCACTGTTAATCAAGTAGATGTATGCCCTGTCCTCCTGATTCCTCTGATTGTGATTCCTTAATTTGCAATGATGTCTTAGAAATGGAAAAAGTATCTTGAGCTTTTAGATTTGAACAACAGCCGTCAGTAGGGCACCTGTGAGTTTCAGTGTGCTCTGGTTTCGTGTGTGTCCTGAGAGGCAGTAGGAATGTTTCTGGGATCACATTGATGATTTTGTTCAGCAGAGTTTCCTGCATGTTTTATGGTGCTGCTCTAAGATACTCATGCTCTAAAACTGTGTGAATTCCTAGAGAATATATTATTCAAGTTTTCATTGTGGAGGGTTTTTCCTACCAGGTGGTAATGGGCAGTGGATCAAATCCTATCCTAAATAATTGAATTGTCAATGTAATAATAGTCTGTGGCAACACCACTCCCTCTCCTCTTTGTCCATCTTAGAAGTCCGTCTGGTCTTCGTCTGCTCCAGCATGTATTTCGGACTCCTTTACAGGCGACCATTCCTCCTTCCTCAGTAGGTGTCTTCAGTGTTCTCTAACCATTTCAAACTGAATTTGACAAGTGGCTAAAAACTTACTTAGTCTGAGACTTGTACTTAATACATAGTTAATTATAGAAATGGCAACTATTTAAAAAATAGCTCTGTTGACTGCTCTTTAAGACCACACTTGTATGCCAGGAGGCAGCAGCCTACACCATTGGACTCTTTACAGGCAACCAACGAACAGATTGCAGTGGATGAAGTTGTCACATGGTAGTCTTGCCCAGCCTGGACTGGGCTGTGGGGAGCACTCCCCTCCAGGTGATTTACACTTCCACAGTCCAGCCCAGGTCCAGTTTGGGAGCATTCAGCCTATTTGTTGTCCCTTTTCCTGGGCAAATAGCCAAGAACTGACTCTATTAGCAATGAGTACTTCAGATAATTTATAGCTATAGTTGCTGAAGAGTGGAGAAGGTTGACCATCACTAAATTATTTCTCCAATGTGAAAGCAATCTATATAACGTGTGCATGTGCCCACACATTCCTGTGCTCTGGGGAGCTCTCCTACTGATGGATCCATAGGCATCTGGGCTGCACTTTGAATGACATGCTTGTGGCTTTATTAGATTCACTGTTGTTTTTTTAATTGTTGTTTGTTTCTTTTCATTAAAGAAAGGTTTAATCAGCTAGATCAAACAGCATCATTTTGTATCCAATGACAGAAACTTTGGGAAATTACTTTTGTTAAATGAGCTTGTGTTGTGAAGCGAGAGCCTACAAAAGGCACCTGTTCTACATGAAAGTTCTAGTTCTGGCTCTAGAGGCAGCACTCTGGAGTTTGAGAGCAGCCAGTGGTCGCTCCAGTCAGTGATGCCTAGTTGTGCAGAGGAGAGGCACGCTGCGTGCTCTTCTAGGTATGAGGGTATGCAACTTTGGATTTTAAAATTATGTACACATACACACTTTATATATATGTATGTATGTATGTATGAAAACATGAAATTAGTTTGTCAAAAATGTGTGTGTTTAGTATTTTAGCTTAGTGCAACTATTTCCACATTATTTATTAAATTGATCTAAGACACTTTCTTGTTGACACCTTGAATATTAATGTTCAAGGGTGCAATGTGTATTCCTTTTAGATTGTTAAAGCTTAATTACTATGATTTGTAGTAAATTAACTTTTAAAATATATTTGAGCCCTTCTGTAGTGTAATGGGGCTCTTACAGGGTGGGAAGGATTTAAATTTTCCAGTTGCTAATTAAACAAAATGGCCTCATTATGTATTTTGAATTATAGGAGTTTGCCTCTGGGTCCCAGGAACATCTGGGAATATGTTTTAGGCAGATTGTGCTGGTTTTTTTTTTTTCATTGAAAATATCTAAATTGGGAAGCACAGCATTTCAAATCCATGTAGACTCCTGTAACTCAATTTTAATTGATTTCATTTCAATTTCATGTATATTAATGTGTTGGAGAGGCAGACTTTTTTCCAGTAATAAATAATAAAAGGATGACATCACATTAAGGATGACAGAAGAGCTAAGTATTGAATGACTTGGAATATTAGTGACAGGAGGCCAAATTGGTGGTATTTGTGAGCTTACCTTTCACATATTCACTAGTAGAGAAATTCAGGGTAGACCTCTAGATCCTAGCATCATGTTGGCAAGTGAAATAAGATAATAGTTGGTCAAGTAGATGCTGATTCTACTGAGATGGGCCCTATGGTTTATGAAAAATAACTGCCTCCAGAAAGGGGGATGGGTGAAATATCTAAATCTCTTCTTTTTGATGGAATTAGATCACAGAAGAAGGCAGTACGTCTAAACCAAGTCTTACAGATCTCTAAGCATCCCAAAATAGAGGCTTAAATAATCATCGTGTAATGAAGGTGACTTTTGAGAATGTCAGCATTGACCTCTCCTTGTCATTATGTAAGCACTCAGCTAAGAATAAATTGCCATTCTGAAAAAGAAAAACAGCTTTCTAAATGAGCGTGGAAAAAAGTTCCCACCCAGAAATTCTAGTAATACTCAGTTTTACCTCTTCCTGCTTCCATGTGGGATTTCTTTTCAGCTTTTAACCATTGGAATTTTCTGCCTGCTGTGTTCCTCTCTGGAAAGTATCTATTTGGAAATGCTGCCTTCCAAATCAATGCCATGGTTATCCATACTGTTGAGTTTGTTGTTGCTGTTCAAGAAGTGTCCCATATAACAACTTTATGCACACACCTGGCAAATCATTGACATGAGCATTCAACAGTACTGGGGTGGGGTGGGGTGGAATGGGGTGGGGCAGTGTGGGGTGGGGTAGGGTGGGGTGGGGTGGGACAGGGCTCACCAACAGAACTGGCCCAATGGCTATGCCTAAAAAGGCACCACCTTTGAGGCCCAGATGTGGGGTTGGTAAGCACAGTTCTGAAAATTTCTATCTAACCTCCGTTTTGAATGGTTTTAAGAAATTTTGTATATGGAGGATGGAAATGCTTATATATTTATTGAAAATTCTTTTATCTTATTTGAAATTAAAATTATTTGGTGAATAATGGTTTGATATTTGGGGAGGGTTTTGGAGGGGAGTTAACGCCACTGATAAATTAAAAGCCTGTTGATTCTGCAGAAAGGTACTGTTAGTGTCTGATAGGATGCCTTTGTTTTGTACATGATCCAAATCTTTGTTTTACATTTCTTTTATCCAAAATATTTAGGCATCTGACATTTTCAACCAAAATTTCAATTATATACTGTGATTTTTATTTGTTGCAATACATTAAAATTTCAGAGGTACTTTGGGGCTCAAAAGCTAGGATTTCTAAGTCAGTATGTGCATTTCACATAATAAAGCTGTTAATGGTGAGCAAAGTATTATATACTAACTAGATTTTTCCACATCTGTATAGTATATTATATGTATTTTGTCGTATTGAGATTATAGAAAGTTTAGAGTGTCAAACATGCGTTTAATGTGTATTTTTAAACAAATTTATGGCAATTAAAATATTTGGAGACAAGGGTATCACATTTCAATTTGTAAAGATCTTTTTAACTCTACTGTGTCATTAAGATGCTTTGTATAATGCCAAACCATAGCTGGAGAAACTAAGTTTAATAAATATCAAATAGATTTTCTGTATTAAAGTTTATAAACACTGTGCTCTTTACACTTCTTCAACTCTTTGCCCCGTTCATGTATTGTTTTGTATTTTAGGGTCCACTGCTTGCTACTCTAAAAATCCAGGTCTCATTATCTGATTACAGAAGTTCTAAACTTGCTGACCTTGGGGCTTTTGCATAGATCAAAATTTGCCACACTCCAACAGAAATCCCTTTTTGCTGCTCTTGGTGGTGTGCGCATTTGTTTTATTGAACTAGATTTTTCTTGCAATTCTGCCTTATGTTCAGTGAGATTGTGCACACCAGCAGGCAGCAAGTGCCAGCATGGCCCACCTTGATGCCTCGCTGCAGAGTTGATGCAGCAGTGAAGAGCAAGGGTCTGTGCCCACTTACCGGCTTGCTAAGGCTATCACATAGCTACTGCTACACTTCTGCCTCTGACCAGACATTGTGCTGTTCCTTGGGCAAAAACAAATGTGCTCACTACATTTTCCAGAATTATTCAGGCAATGTTACTCTTTCATATAGTATACAAAGTGAGCCCTTCAAAACTTGAGTACCAGACTACCGGCATTTCAATTTGAGACATTTAATAGTACACATAGAAAAATAAACTCTAAATTGACAAGTTGTGCTTCTCTACATACCAACATTCTAAGAAGAAACAGAGACCAGTTTAAAGCATACATCTATCTTTAAATATTAAAAATACAAGATTGCTTCACGTGTCTCCAGGCAAAATGCAGTTAATCAATATTCCATAGAACGGAGCATTGTAGGTGAGTGCTGTCCACGTCCCCCCTGGTATGTATATCATTCCTGCGCCACACTTAGGGAACAGCGTCTTCTTCTAGGGGAAAAGAAGAGGCTTTTAAGACCAAGGTGTAGCAGTGCTCAGAGCTACCTCCACCGCATTTCCTTACTCTTACATTGGACAAGACCTAAACAAAAGGCACCACTAGCGGTACCTGTATGGAGAACCCCCATAGGGTTCTCTGGGGAGCTCCCCATCTCAGCCTAGGCAGTCCACCTCCCCAGGTCCATTCTTAGGTCTCTGTGTGTGCTGATGTGGCCTCTGCCTAACTCCCCAGGCCTCTGAGCCAGCCATGTACCTGCATAGCCTCGTGATGCACTCGGAGTCGTCCCGGCAAGAGGCTCCAATGGGCCTGAGGGAAACCCCTCTCCAAAATGGGGTCATTCTCCGCAACCTTCTCTTTGCTGAACTCACTTCTGATATTGGGGAGCCATCTGGCTGTAGGGCAAAGACGAATACACTGCAGGAATGGAAGAGCTAACGCCCTACTGCATGCTGGGCAAGAATGATCTGTCCCAGGATGCTGTAGGGCTAGAGTAGAGGAACCATTTCTCAGGACTGAGTCTGATTTTCAAGTCCTGCTTATCCTTCCACCAGCACCACCACCTCCCGGCACGTGCACGTAGGTGTCCTTTCCTTACCTGACCCAACAGCAGCAGGCAGACCATGAGCACTGCCAAGAGTTTGAGGTACCACATCTTGACGGGGGATGTTGGAGCCTGCAAGCCAGGGGGCTGTTCCCGTTTCCTTTTATAGACTGAAATCCACCTCTTTTATGGTTGCCAGGTGAGATGGGTACAAAGTTTATATTTGCAATCAGGATCAATTTAATAAGTTAATGTCTACCAGAGGAATGTGCTCAAGGCCTGCCTTTCAGTCACATTGCGTTTACTGAGCCCTCAACTGGACTTTGAGTGATTATGTTGTTGGCTTGGACCCTTACCCATTTTATCAAAAGTCACCACTCCCTCCTCCTCCCCTCTGAAAGCCACGTGAAGCCATTCAGGGAGACCTGGCCCCTAGCCATATTTTGATTCTCATATAGCTCAGAGAGATGACCCTAATAAAAACAGAACTCTATAATAATGAAGTCTTCAGAAATAGTGTTGACCCCCTTTTAGCCTTGTCTAGGGAAGAAGCATGATCTATTGTTTTCAGGCAACTGGATAAGGCCCTTACCTCCCTTCCACGGGAGGCTGCTTCAGCGGCACAGTCTACTGATCCCTTGTTCCCATAGATGGACTGTCGCTCTAGTTATCCGCTCCGGATCATGTGGAAGACTTGGAAAGCCAATTGTGGAAAGTTCAAAGTCTGGCGCGCTCAGGGGTAGGGCAGTCAGGGCTGATGTGGGACTTCCTTGAACCGCAGGTGAACTGGATGAGTGTCAGTATACTGTTTGTTTTAAAACTGTGCATGAAGAGGTAGCAGGGCTTCCTCTGTCACCGGAGTGCTTGTGTGATGGTGTTAAGTCAGACTGCAAGCTTTCAATACGGACTTTCTTCCCAGAAGTTGACTGGGGCCTTCTACACAGCATATCCTCCCAGCAGCCTCATGAAAGCAGGCACAGGGCTGAGATACATCCCACACCCAAAACATTCCTCAGCTGCTGCAGGAGCTGCTGCAGGTCCCTAGAACACAGGAATGTACCTGCATCGTGAGTAGTCCAGGCGTACTCATTAAATCATTGAGAATTTTAGTAAATGCCCACGGGGAAATGTGTAAATTTTAAGTAAGGTGGTATGGAAGGCTTTAGACCTTCCTATGATCTGGACAGATAAGTCAAGAAGGCAAACACAAGAAGACTCTCTGCTTTGTGTCTCCCTGTTAACTTGGCTGGTATCTCTTCCCTTCTCATCTTCAGAGGTTGAATATTTGGTAAGAGCCTGCCTGTTCCCCAAAGTAAAATAGTGGGGAGGCAGCGTGTCTGAAGGTGGAACAGGATGTTGGCCAGTCCTTTTGCAGGGGAGAAGAGGGTGGCATGGTGGACCTCTGCTGGGATTGGGCAGGGTGTGACTGCAGATCTTCTGGTTCTTGTCCTCTCAGGACAATGCAGCCAGGTCTGAAAGGAAATGCAGCGCTTGCACTTCAGACACATTAAAAAGCAGACTATGCCAACCTACCATGAATTGAGAAAACTTTTTTTAATTTCAGACCTAGGCTTTCACATTTATGTAAGGGAAGGCTGTGGACAAATGCTATCACTTCAGCTTATACTGTCTGGCTGCTGCATTGCTTTTATATTTTGATTTTTGCAAGGATGAGACTACTGCTCCTTCCCATTACCCCTGAGCTTGGATACTAGGTGACCACCCCCACACCCACCCCCCAAGAAGGGCCTAACCGGGAACTTCTGTGGAGTAGGGAAGAGACCATGTGGCGACCTAGTGGACATTGGGTAAGAACGCAAATCTGATTAGTAAGCAAACGCCTGAGCAATGTGATGTCCTGTAGCCCGCGGGCCTGTGGACTCAGGGCCAGCCCTCCTCTAGCCTGGGGTATGCGATGTGCCGGCTGCAGTTTGGGAACTGCTCATCTGAAAATGGGTACTTCTAGCCCTCCTCCTCTGCCTCCCTGTACTCCAAGCAGAACCAGACTAGCCGTCTGTGTTCACTTACAAAGCCGATCCCAAAGCCAAGGGAAGAGCAGGAGGTTGTGGGTCCCCCGTGCTTAGGAGAGAAAAGGACTTTCTGTCCTGGGTGTGACACCTGCAGAAGCCTCTGTGTCTTGAGCCTCTCTCTTGTGCACCACCACGAAAGGCCCACCCAAGTTACTACCTTTGGAAGGAACCACTTTTAGGGCCAGTAGAGCAATATATGTCTACACTAATGGTAGTTCACATTTTTTTAATGTAATTTGCATATGAACATTAAATATGAAGCAAAAATCAAAACATAAAAGCAATGCAGCAACCAGACATTGAACTAGATAGCAATTGTCCACAGGCATCCCTTACATAACTCTGGAAGCCTATGTCTGAAATTTAAAAATTTTTTTCAAATCATAGGTTCTCTGCAATTTTTTTTTTTTTGGTTGAGTCAATTAAACACACAAATCTATGTTATTTCCTTCAGCAAAGCGGTTTAAGCAACCTTTTAACAATGTTAGCCATGAGAAAGAATGCTTGGCTGGAGCGTAGAAGCCAGGGGCCAAAGTAGGTAACTGACCACAGGCCAGACCATACTCTCTTTGGACTTTAGTCTCAGTCTATCAATGATATGGGAATAGACCCCCAAGGCCTCTCAGGCACTGACATTGGGGGTTCAAATTATTAATTTACAAAAAGAAAATTAGACTGAAGAAATGTGATAGCTTATATACTAATAACTCAATAAAGCCTCCAGGGACTTTGCTGCTTCTGAGTGTCTAGGGTGAAATGGGAGATAGTGTAGCTACTCAAGCAGCTATCTGAAGCACATTCCAGGTTAGAGAAATCATTCTACAATCTACACTAATTGGGAACTTTCACTACTCCTGGGCTGGCAATGCCTAATAAAAGAAATTCTGAAATGAAAAAGACTTTTCCAGGTAAAACTTTTCAACAAAGGGTCAAAGTGTATTTACTTTTTTCCCAGCTGGAACTGGCACAGACCTCTGGACCTGCACTAGGTAGGCCTAC
This sequence comes from Scalopus aquaticus, assembly GCA_004024925.1. NCBI lineage: Eukaryota > Metazoa > Chordata > Mammalia > Eulipotyphla > Talpidae > Scalopus > Scalopus aquaticus. The sequence goes on from PVIJ01002311.1 coordinate 122,814, forward strand.
ATCTTGGGACTATGTTGGCAGACTGGAGAGTTGCCACTGCCACACGATGCAGCCCAGAGATAAAAGCTTCTGTGGGGGCAGGAACAAGGCTGGAGACAATGAGCAAGTGGCAGTGTCGTAGCAGCAGGTGGAGCCGCACTGGGGGTGGGAGGTTGGGTGTGGCTGGGTGACAGGCGCTGTGTCCCACACAGTAGCAGTCCCTCTTACTTCCTGAAGACTTGATCCATTTTCCTTTTTATGGATCCCTACAGATAGCATGATCTCTCAAAATGATCCCAAATCCTCTATCATGTACAGCAGCACTGAGCTGTGACCACCACTGCCTCAGTACTCTTCTCCACAGTAAGTTCTGTGCTATCAGGTTTAAAAAGAGAAGCTCCTTGCTCAGACAGACTTAGAGCAGCCTTTACTAATTTTACCCAGAAGCAAAAAGCGCAGCAATGGATGTTTACACAGGGTGTTTTCAGTAAGTTATTTCTGGCATTAAAAAGGATTCAGACCAACAGGCTCAGTGCCTAATCTAGGCTGAGAAACAGTAAGTTTGATTTTGAGACGGTATCTCCAAAGGAGTCAAAGAACCATGAAGAAATAAAGTGTGAAGGGAAAATAAGGTCAAGAATGGAAGAGGGTGGCCGTCATCCTAGCAAGCTTGGGGCTAGAATCAGAGGGAGACAGTGATCTAGTAGCCTGTCAAGGCAGTATGTGGCCTATGAACCAGTTGAAACTCTGCAAAGTTAAGGTTGGGTCCTTAACTTCTTCAAGGTCCATAGTTTTCATCAGATTCACAAAGGAGTCGAAGACCCAACTATTCTGCAGATCAGGAAGCACAAGGAATAAATTTGAACAAACAGGAACATGGGATGTTTGGTGAGTAAGGCTTTCATCATATATGCAGGTTAAGCCTGCATCACCCTGCCAGACATTTATCACTCTCTTCACTGTGGCTATGGCTTTATAACAGCCCTATGGCTTTATATTAATACATCTATTTTATGGGGGGAGAAATTCAAAGCTCAGGAATGCCAGTTTCCTACCTGTATCACACAGAAGTAACAGTTCAAGGGTATGGCCTCAACTTTGTCAGACTCAGCTGTTTTTCCTTTTCCTCCCACACAATCAATGCAATTTATCTCACCAGTTTTGGGGGATGTATTTTAATTTTGGTTCCTAAAAGATAAGAGCAATCATTAGAATAAGATACAGCCTGGGTAAGACGAGCTACACTAAAGTTGCTGCTCAAGACCAGTAGAATGTGCCTTACGAGAAGATTCTATAAATGAAGCATAAACCTGCCAACACCTATCCCCACCACCTCCTGGTGAAAGGGGAAAGGTATTTTTTTTTTACTAAAAAGGTTAATTCGAAGGGGGTTAATAGTCTCTATAACGGGTCAGAGGATATTTTAAGCTTTACGGGCAATATATACTTTAAAACCAGCTAGCTCGCTGGTACAGGGAGACAATGCTCTAGAGGCCACAGGGTCACCTCATCCCTGCGCTTTCATATCTGACTTCCCCTCAGACTAAGGAAGGCCTACATTAGGAGAATGGCAGTAATACAGCTTTAAGAACATAAAGTGTAACACAAGTACCTACTATTTGTATAATTTTGGGCAAATGACTTATCCTGTGTCTATGCCCTCATCTGCAAAATGAGTTTAATGATAACTTCAAAGAAAGCTGTGAGATTTAAAAGAGCTAATCTGTGTAAAGGCTAAGGGGAATGCTTAACACAGTAATTAAAATATAGTCACTAGATTTTGTTATTATGGGAGTAGAGGATCAGGAGCCAACACTACCCACAGTCTATGCCACCCATTAACAGGGCAAATGCAGGAATAGCTACAGCTGCTTAAAGAACAAGGGGCAAGCCTCATTCATCAAACCCCCAGAACAGCCAAAAGTATTCATGACTCACTCTGGGGAAGGGAGTTCATGAACTTGTACATGAGCAGTTACAAATACCATGAACTCTGCTTACAAAAAGGCAAAATCACAACAGTGTCACCCATGAGAAGTTTATTGTGTCTTCAAGACACTACAGTGTAGACTCTGCTCCCAGAAAAGGGCTTTTCAGGACAAGGAACCATTTTCGAGGTGAGTTGTTCATTTGTCATTTTCATAGGCAGCTGGATTCTTCCTCTTGGATTTCTCAAACTCTTCAGTCCCCCATGTGTAGACAAGGTAAAACCCTATAAAAGCTGTGGAGTCAAAGAGTCAGCAGGGAGCATATATAAAGCCCCGGAGTCCGCCCTCCCGTCTCTTATTCAAGAAACGACATTTAAACCATATGACCAAGAAAGGTTACATTATACTTATCTTTTAGGTGACCAAAATGGTCTACCTATTTCCTGGACTAGCCAAGAACTTGTCTCCAAAACTTCCGTTTCCCCCGTTGCACATTTTAAAATACTTTAATGAGACAACAAAATTCACACAACAGGAACCTCACCGTTGAACCATTAAAATGTTGTTCAATAGTTTGTAGCACATTCACAATGCTCTAAAATTATTACCCCGATCTGCTGCACATCTAACACAAAATAGTTCATCGTTCAGAAAGAAGTGGGTAAAGATGACTCAGAGAGAGACGTTAGAGTCAGACGAGTGACCTCGGGCCAGTCATTTTTAAGTTCTCTGTGACTCAGACTCCACATCTGGGGAGGGGCGGGGAAGGGGGGACGATAGGACTAGCTCGAGGGCCGCCAGGCATATTCAGCGAGAAAACGTGTGGACGGCAGGCTGCAGTGACCGCCCGCCGCCCGCGCTGGCTTAAGGGCCCCCAATGACTACGGCAGCGGGGAGTCCCGCCCGCCCCGGGCCAGGGCACTCACGCGGGACCACGCGAAGGATGCAGGCCTGAGTGCGGCGCAGCACGTTGGGGATGCCCTTGCTCAAGTAGTGCGGGAAGGCGCGCTGCTCGAAGGGCGACAAGCTGTAGGAAATCACATGCCGCATCCGCGTCAGATGCCCGAACTCGCGGCCCATGGTGGCGGCGCTGCCTGCAGCACAAGAGCAGACGGTCCCCCGCTCAGTCCAGCCCATGCCGCCTCCAACCCGACAGGCCCTCCGGCGCTCCCCTCCCCCCTCCCGATCCGGGCGTCGCCCCCACCCTCCCGGTGGCCACCATGACTGCGCGACCGGACCCCAATCCCGCGCCGGGGTCACCTCGCCCTCCACAGTCGCGTGATCCAGCGGCCTCCGTCCGCCACTTCCGGTAGGATTGGAAGCCGCTCTAGGCGGCCATGAAGTCACTTCCGGGGCACACCATTTTCCTGTGGTCGCCAGGGGAGGGGGCCGTTGCCCCCCGTTCCGGAGCGGAGTGTCCCGACCCGGTGACCCTGTGGGTGGGCGGGGCCTGGGCGGGGGCGTGCCTGGCGAGGGCCTCTGGGACTGAGCGGGCTTTGGGGCCAGTAGCGTCTCCCGAGGCCCTCACTTCTCAGCCCCCAGTTACCCGCTTTCTGGGGAGCCGCAGGAAGTGGCCGGTGCCGAAGGGGGCAAAGAGCTGAAGCGAAAGGGCCCCCCCGACATGGAGGGCCGCGCCGGCTAGGCGTTTAGGGCCTGGCGAGTACTCCGACGGCCGAGAGCGCCCCTGAGGCTTGAGGAGGCGCCGCCGCGCGGCATCCGAAGGCAAGGTTTTGTACCTTCTGGTCCAGCGGCTGAAACGGGGTGCGGTTTTTTCCCCAGATTGTCAGCGACCCCAGAACCAAAATCAGGGACAGTGATCTGGGGTTTCTCCTGGCAACTGCTGCCTTAGACTCCACTAGCAGGATTTCCATGAGAAAATAATAGTCCTCCCTGAAATTCAGCCCCAATATGAAATTCAGCAAACAGTTGCCGACTGGCTGGTGGTGTTGGGACAGGAGCAAGAGGCCACCTGGACAGCAGCCAGATGCCCCGCAGATGGTTTGACCTGGGGTGGTCATGGAGCCCACGATTCTCCGCTTCCGAGGCGAGGGACGTGACTTCTGAGGCGTCGCCGTGTTTTCGGAAAGTGCTTTGTGCTTGAGGTTGCTGCCGTCCTGTGCAGCTGGCTGGTTGTTCTACCCGATGCAGAGTGTGTGGAAGTGTTCTGCTCATGGCGTTGCTGACTTCACGTAGTTTGGGAGTACGCTGTCATTCATCGGTTGGGTGTGTTTAGAACCCTGCTTCCTAGCCATGGGCAAGTCAGGCTTGGCGGGCAGTGAACTTAAATCTTGTAAACACAGCTCAGTTCTATCAACCGAGGTACTGCACAAACTGGTTCTGTGTCTTGTGTGGGTTGACTTCCAGCAAATAGTCTCCTTAGGGATGATGGCACTGGATGGCCCCTCATTTCAGCTTTTCATGGTGCTTTGTCTCATATTTCCAAAGCATAATCTCTAGCCTAGTCTCAGCTGCAAGACAAGAACGTAAAGTCTTAGAACAGTTAAGAACAAAAATACCCTAGTGAATTCTACCACTAACTGTGTAATTAATTTGAAAGAATTCCCATGTTCTAGTACCTGCCAACATCTCAAAAAATTTCACCTAAAAGATGTATAAATGAATGTGCAAAGCAAAGATGTCAAGATATATTTTAAAATGAGTAAAGTTAAAGGTGGTGTCCTTTTTTAAAGCATATTGCAGTATTCCAAGCACATAGTCTACCTGGCAACCCAGCAGTTCTCTGCTCTCTGGAATCTCAGTGTCAGTTGTGCCTTTCACCCTCCAAATTAGCATGCAATAAATAATTATTCTAAGCACCTGAAAGTGGGAGAGGGGGTGAGGTTCAAGTGAGAGAAACAGTAAACCTAATAGCGTAAATTGTGTACAACAGATCGGTGCATCATCATGAATAATTAGTTAGCTTTTCCACTGGCCTTGGAAGTTTCAGCAAGCACCTCCAGAACATTTTAAGAATCCTAATCTCTCCCAAAGAATGGGTGGTTTTATTTGAATATCATGCCTCAGTTTCTCTTAGCAGATCACTATATAGCTTGTCCATTTCAAAGGTTTAAAATAAATGCCAGGAAAGGAAGAGAGGAAAGCTAAATAACCAAGTAAGTTTGTCTCTAATGAGGACAAATTGGATAAAGAGGGTGTTGTCAGCTGTGTGATATATAGCTGATAAAAAGCTCAGCTAGATATCCTTGAGGTCTGATTACAGAAGTGGCCCTAGTCCACCCACACCTAAATTTTATTTAAGAGATCAAACTGGGCTCTTCCGGGCTTTTAGGAAGAAGACCGCTATGGGGAACTGTGTTCCTTGCTAGTTCTTCCAAGCCATGGCACCTCCGAGCAAAGTCTTCTTTTGGTTTTACTGCTTTGCCTGGCTTTGCTTTTCCGTTAGCCTGGGTTCGCATGCTCCTAGGGGAGATGTTCATCTTACAACTAGTTCTGAGTTGGAATCTGGGGCCGAGCCTTGGTCCTTGCTACAGCCTCTAGATGGGAGAGGCAGATCTGGCTTCCTTTCCCCCCTCTTCAAGGCTCTGTATGATGGGCAAGGTGGGGCCCCCAGGCTCCAGCCTGACTCCGGAGCTTTGCGCTACATGAAGAGACTCTATAAAGCATATGCTACCAAGGAGGGGATTCCTAAATCCAACAGAAGTCACCTCTACAACACTGTTCGGCTCTTCACCCCCTGTGCCCAGCACAAGCAGGCTTCTGGGGACCAGGTGACAGGTGCGTAAGAGCAGATTGCCTAATGGGTGGAGGGAAGATTATGGAGCTTTCTGTATTTCTGTTACAGAAAGAAGCTGGGCCTCACTTCTTAAATTGCCTTTTACTTGGTGTTACTCAGTGTCCACATTCAAACAAATCTAGTGCTCGATTTTACCATTTCTTTCTGTTGCCGTTGTGGGTTAAGGTGGGCGAAAATGATAGAATTTTCAAAGTAAGAGAGATTTAGTGGCTCCAAAGGCTGAGGAGAAAGGGGCTGTTGAATTCAGCTTCTTGCCTAAGGTTATAAAACCCAGACTGAATTTTTTTTTAAAGATTTATTTATGTATACAAGCTGGGGTACAGGCCAGAGGCGTGGGGCAGTGAGAGGGTTCACCAGAGACAGAGTAGGGAGCAGAACAGGCAGATCGACTGAAGTGCATTGCTGAGGGGAGCAACGGCGGAGGCAGGAGAGATCTGCCTCGCCATGTGGGAATCTCCCCGGCCGGGCGGGCGTTGAACTCGCATCGCAGCTGCTGATATCGCCACAGCGCAGCGCTTAACCGAAGTGCCACCAGGGAGGCCCCAGACTGAATTTTGACTTTCATATTTTTCCCATTCTACCAATGCTGAGCTGGAAGTGTGCCTACAATATCTCGTAGCTATTGGTGTGATTTGTTAAACAGGATGTTTTCCCCTGGTTGTTGCTTTCTGTGAGAGGAAAGCTTAAGTTTCCATTTGGAACAGTAAGTCCTCACAAGAACAAAGTGTTAGTCAATAATTTGAAAAGCTTAGTGTGTGTGAAAGGAGCAGTACTTTAAAAAATATATTAAGGCGTTTGTGACTTAAAACCATTTAAACCAAACAGGTCTGTTGTGGCTATTTAAACCTTTCTTCTTTCCTTGATGTCCTATTTTATTGTAGTGGTTTTTCAGCCTCATTTTGTTGTCAATCTCAAGTGCTCCAAATTAACTCAGACAATTTTCTTTATTGACTCTGTCCATTAGCCTTAGACTATCTTCTTAACAAGCCTGGTAAGTATCTTTTATTATGGTTTTCCTTTGGGAGACTATCCAAGAGAAAACTATTGCTTTCCTTATTCCCTCTATGTTTGGCTCATTCTAAAACATTAAATTATAATGATTCCGTGTTGCTTTAATTTACCACTTTATGGTAAATTTTGACTTTTTGGTGATAAAATATCCAGTTGTACTTGCTGGGAATTAGTTATGGTATTGGTTACCTTTGTTTTCTTCATAGCTGCCCTCCCTCCTTTTTTATGGCTTGAGGAAGGGGGTGGGAGGGAAGAGGGAGAAAGCATATTATGAAGTACTAATTCCTTGACATCCTATTATGTTTGATTTGTGTTCGTGCACTACCAGTAGATTGTTTTTCTTCTCAGGAACCCTTCCATCAGTGGACCTGCTGTTTAGCCTGGATCGTGTTACTGCTGTTGAACACTTGCTCAAGTCAGTTTTGCTATATACTTTCAACAACTCAGTGTCTTTCCCCCATGCTGTTAAATGTTTGTGCAACTTGGTCATAAAAGAGTCAGAATTTTCTAACAAGACTCTCTCCAGAGCTCCATACTCATTTACCTTTAGCTCACAGTTTGAATTTAAAAAGAGACACAAATGGGTTGAGATTGACGTGACTGCTCTGCTTCAGCCTTTAGTGGCCTCCAACAAGAGAAGCATTCACATGTCTGTAGATTTTACCTGCGTGAAGGACCAGCTCCAGCGGCCTTCAGCACAGGGTCGTCTGTTTAACTTGACTCTTCCTACACCCCCCTCCCTGCTTTTATATCTGAATGACACAAGTGCCCAGGCCTATCACAGGTGGTATTCCCTCCACTATAAAAGGAGACCCTCACAGTGTCCTCACCGGAAGAGAGTTCTGTCTGCCTATTCCAGGGAAGAAGCGGCCTCTGACGGTGTGAGATCCTCCCGTCACCGGAGAGATCAGGAAACTGTCAGCCTTGACTTGAAAAAGCCTCTGGTTCCAGCTTCTTTCAATCTGAGTGAATACTTCAAACAGTTTCTCTTTCCTCAAAATGAGTGTGAGCTGCATGACTTCAGACTGAGCTTTAGTCAACTGAAGTGGGACAACTGGATTGTGGCCCCGCACAGGTATAACCCCCGGTACTGTAAAGGGGACTGCCCCAGGGCAGTTGGGCATCGGTATGGTTCTCCGGTTCACACCATGGTGCAGAACATCATCTATGAGAAGCTTGATTCCTCAGTGCCAAAACCATCCTGTGTACCTGCCAAGTACAGCCCCTTGAGTGTTTTGACCATTGAGCCCGACGGCTCAATCGCTTATAAAGAATATGAAGATATGATAGCCACTAAATGCACCTGTCGTTGACACAGGGTCCACTAAATGATGACCTTGAACCTCTCTGGCAAAGCGAATGCCATGTGCCTATCTGTGCCTTCGAGAAAAAGTGTCATGTCAGATTTCTAAATACGGTGCAGCGTGCGTTACAGGCAAGCGCCTCTGTGGCTGCTCTCGCTGTAAAGGGGTACCACTGGCCTTTTTTTGTTTCCAGATGCAAATTAAATGTGATTATTTTGGAGAGCTTTACATTTTTTTCCCTGAATTTTTTTTCCTTTTCATGGGAGTCTTGTTTTTGAGATAAGGGGGAAAAAATAACAAATCTTGGATGGCACAGATAAATCAATGCCGTTGTGTTATTTAATGGATGAATAAATTCTTGACAGTGGCAGCTCTGTGTATGAAGTGTGTGTTTTATTAAAGATTGCTTTTAAATGGGCATTTAGGAGGGAGAGGTAGTATGTCTGAAAGCTAGTCTAGGCTGAACAACATTTTTTGTTGTTGAGTAAAAGAAAGGCGACCTTTTCTACCTTAATCCGATGAAGATTCACTAGGATTTGAAAGAATGCATTGTAACCTATTTCTTTTGTGTTGGCGTGTTCACTACGATGTGGTTGGCTAATATGAACCAGTTGACTTACATAAAGCAATATAATGTTTGCCCCATTTATTTACAGGAAATTGCCTTGCGGATTTTTCCAAGAAAATACAGTTTTTAAAATTTTTAAATGTATTTTCTTTATTTAAAACCTCTGACCCTGTGGAAGGAATCAAGGAGCATTTTTGCCCCTTTGTTTTTATTTGTGCCAATTTCTCTTAGCTCTCATCACAACACCTCACAGATTTCTTTCCAGTGTATTTAAGACTGCTCCTGCTGAAATAAACTGCCAGAGATGAGGTTATATTACAGAGGGGACCTTGTTTGGATCTGAGGGCTTTTATGTGAGTTCTCAATAAATCTCCTACCTTGAGAGAGCCCTAAGGGCACAGAGTTAGGAAGGATGCAGTGATTTCCTGTTTCAGAGCTGCTAAAACTCAAACTATAAAAAGTAACCCCAATATGCAAAAAGTCCTTTTCATTGCTGTAAATGACTTTTGTTTAACCAGCTTTATTTGATGGCGTTTATATATTATTTACCCATTTAGAGTATACAAGTCAGTATTTTTTGGTATATTACCTACCCCCTTTCACCTCCTTCCCAGCCCTAAGTAGCAAATCCCTTTCTAAAGATTTCCCTATTCTGGACTTTGATATGAATGGAATCACATAATATGTGTTTTGTTTTGTTAAAGGTTTATTTATGAGTAGAAGAACTGGGGTGTAGGCCAGAGGTGTGGGAAAGAGGAGGGGGTGAGTGAAAGGATTCACTAGAGACAGAGTGGGGAGCAGAACAGGCAGATTGACTGACATACACTGCTGAGGGGAGCAGCGGGCAAGACAGGAGAGGTCTGCTGCACCATGTGTGTTAGCTCCCCGGCCGGGGATCAGGCTTTTGCGGTGATAGCACTGAGACTTAACTAACCCCTAGGCCACCAATATAAATCTTCATATCTAAGTTTTTATGTACAAGTTTTCATGAACATGTTTTTGTTTCTCTTTGCTATAAACTTGTAGCATTTTGGGTCATGATAACTTGGAAGTTTTTAGGCACTGCTAGACTTTTCCAAAGCAAATTTTCCACCAGCAGTGCATGAGGTTTTCTCCATCTTCAGCACTTAACTGACTTTTTGATTCTAGCCTTCCAGTGGCATCTCCTTGTGGTTTTGATTTGCACGCCTCTGATGACTGTGGTGCTGAGCATCTTTTCATTACTTTTAGCTATTTATAAATCTTCTTTGAAAAATGTTCAGATCCATTGACCTTTTCTAATTGGGTTATTTGTATTTTTTTGGTGGTGTAAGAGTTCCCTGTACATTCTAGATACAACTCCCTTATAGGATATGACTTCTAAATATTTTCTCCTATACTGTGGGTTTTCTTTTCACTTTTTTTGTTGTAAAATAGACTTAACAAAATTTACTATCCCAACCATGTTTAAGTGTTTGATGTAGTGGTATTAAGTACATTTATGTTGTTGTGCAGCCATCACCACCGCACACCTCCAGAAATTTTTATCCTAAACTAAAATTCTGTATCCATTCTCCCTTCTTCTCAGCCCCTGGCAACCACTCTTCTGCTTTGTTTCTATGATTTTGACTGACCTAGGTATCTTATATAAGTGGAATTATGCAGTATTTCTTTTGTGTCTGACTTAGTTCACTTAGCATAATGCTTTCAAGATTCATCCATTTTGTTGCATGTATCAGAATTTCATTTATCTTCATGGCGAAATAATTTCCTTTGTATGGATATACTACATTTTGTTTATCCATCAATTTTCACGGACACTTGGGTTGTTTCTACTTTTTGGCTGTGTTGAATAATGGTGTGGTGAATGTTGTACAGATATTTGTAAGAGGCACTATTTTCACTTCTTTTAGTCATATGCCTAAAATTTGGACTGTTGGATCATACAGTAATTCTATGTTTAATTTACTGAGGAGCTGCCATACTGTTTCCTACAACAACTGCACCATTTTACAGTTCTACGAACAATGCAAAAAGATTCTAATTTCTCCATATTGTCACCAATACTTGTTATTTTCTGTGGATTTAAAAAATTTAAAACCATCCTAATGGGTATGAAGTAGTATCTCATTGTAGTTTGATTTCTGTTTCCCTAATATTTAGTTATAAACTTTTTTATGTGCTTATTGAACATTTGTATATCTTCCTTGGAAAATGCCTGTCCTTTCCCCCTTTTTTAATTGGGACAGTTATCATTGGGTTATAGTATCTCTTTGTATATTATAGATATAGTCCCTTATCAGATAAGATTTGCAAATATTTTTTCCCATTCTGTGAGTTGTCATTTCATTTACCCTGTCCTTTGAAGCACAAGTCCTTAATTTGATGAAGCTAAATTTATTTTTTTCCTTCTGTTGCCTGGGCTTTTGGGGTCGTATCTAAGAAAGCATTACCAAGTCCAGTGTCATGAAGATTTTCCTGTGTAGTTTTCTTCTAAGAGTTCTATAATTTTAACTTTGTATTTAGGCCTCTAATCCACTTTAAGTTAATTTTTGTATATAGTGTGAGAGGTTCAACTTTATTCTTTTGCATGTGGATATGTAATCCCGTTGTTTTAGTGCCGTTTGTTAAGACAGTTTTCCCCTCCTGAATTGTTTTGGTACCTTTGAAAATCAGTTGAGTGTCTGTATGGGTTTATTTCTGGACTCTCAATTCTATTCCATTGATTTATATGTTTGTCTTTGTGCCAGTACCACACTGTCTTGATTATTATTGCTTTATATTAAGTTTTGAAATCAGATGTTTTATTTTTCTTTTTATTCTTTTTAAACATTACTAGCTATTTTATGTCTTTCATAATTCCATATGAATTTTAGAATCAGCTTGTTAATTTTTACAAAGAAATCATATGGGATTTTTCATAGGGCTTGTGTTGAACCTAAAAATCAGTCTGGGGAGTAATGCTATCTTAACAATGTTAATTCTTGCAACACATGAACATGGTATGTTTTTCTTTTTATTTAATTCCTTCATTTCTTTCAACAGTATTGTATACTTTTGAGTATAAGTTTTGTACTTTTTAATGTTAAAATTTGTTTCTGAATATTCTTTCTTGTGCTGTGTGTGGAATTGTTTCCCGGTCCTATCTTGCATAAACATTACAAATCTACACTACTGTCATAAATACCGTATTATGTGCTCATGATTTTTATCTTTCGAACATTTTCCAGAAATGAGACAGAAATCAAAGGAAATTTTTTGATGGCCCAGATTCAAAATAACTTTTCCATCTTGTTGTGTAACTTGAAGGAGTCGTTCTTCAGTAAATGATGATTAAATCAGAGATAAATGATTTTCCAAAGGTTTTGTATTTTCACTCTTAGGAGTAAAAAATATCTGGAATAAAATGGGCATGAATAATAGTACTTATATACAAAACTTATTTGAAGATAAATGTTCTTTAAATATGATTACTTTCAGATGGAACATATGATGTATTTACCAACTTAAAGAATTCCTCAGTTATTTAATTAACCCTAATCGTTGTAAATTTATATATTTTTTTGAAACAAGGGATTTTGTTCTGTTGTTGTTTGTAAGCTTTTTCATCCATGACCTTGTTCAGTGGTTGAATATGGAATGTGGTCTGAAATTTGAAGGTTTTGAAAAGAAAACAAAGGGGTAATTCTGATGGATCTTTATTTAGTATTAAAGTCAATGCCAAAATTAGGAGCAAAAAGTAGTTCATCCTTATGGTGAGTTCTAAACTTATTTTTAAAACTTTCTCACAGTGTTCTGATAGTGAGCTTTCGCATAGTGCTGAATGATGATAGCTTGAAGAGCTGTAAGCTTGGCTATTTTTCTTATTTTTATGCTTTATTTATAAATCTAGCTTCATTCACTGGACATTATTAATATTCAGGTCACGGCTGATATATCTGCTAAATTTAAACTTCAAAGATACTCTTTTTTCACACAATTGTGGAGGATATACTTGTCTCCCAACTACCTCTTCCATATGAAACCTTCTTCAATTACTCTTTAAAAGCTGCCAGTTTAGAGAATAAATGACAAAGGACAACAGTGATTTAAATCTGGAAATTCAAGGATGAGGCTACATCTCCCTTAAATAGATGCATTCAACTTTGGTATTTAGTCCAGATGAGATATGCGGTTACCTAATGTGAAGAGTGTCTTAGTATGGGAGGGAACAAGGAGGCATGTCAGGAGCTGGTTTTACCTTTAGTTCCGAGTTTCCTGCTCTTTATCAGTTTAGATCAACTCCTGTTATGCTGAGTACTTTGTGTCTTACTAATCAGCTTCAAGAGCAGCAGCCACCCGTTTAGAACTCAGTTTTAAACAGTCTATGGGAACAAATTTTTTCATGGGGTAAAGGACAAAATATTCTTGGTTATATAAAGTGTTAAAAGTGTTAAAATTGATAACAGAGCTCAGATTGAAGAATTTTGTTTAAATTTTTTAAGTGTCAATTTTAACTTTTCATTTCGGAGACATTGTAACTTATAAAATAATAAGGGAAATTAAAACATTTATAATGTTTTTTTTAGAGTATGTTAGTCCCCAAAGCATTTTAGGTTTAGGTTGACTGAATGGGTTGATACACTAGAGAAGTATGTTGTATTATCCAGTAGCTATTCTCTAATTACAAGGAAAAATCAACACAACCGGGAGATTTAGGCACTAAATCATTTATCAGAATTGACAGGTCAAGGAGGATCTATTACTTCCTCACTCAGCTGTTCTTTACTAGTCAGGTTCACTTGTTAGTAAGACCATCATTACTCCAGTATCTGTTTAAAGAACAGGTTTTTATAGATGGCCTGACAGTATTTCTTCATCCTGTCTGACCATAAAAAATTGAGTAATTAGATATAAATAGATAAAGGTCACCTCTATATTTTGGACATCTTACTGTTGAAGATAAGAACTGTGTGAACAGTTTACAGTCATTTACAGAGAGTCTTTGATGCAGGTGGCTTCTCTTGTTGGTATGCAGGCAGTGTTACAAGTTCACAGACTGTGCCTGGATGTCGTTTTGGCTTTCTCAGAAATAATTAGCTCATTGAATAAATATTTATTGAACGCCAGGAGTTGTGTATGGTTAGGAACAGAGTCTGATGTTCTCAGCTCCAGGAAAAATAACATCGCCTACCAGAAATAGAGCCTTTATTGCCCAAAATTCCACCAGTGAGCATTTGTCCTAACATTCCGTGCAGGGATACACTTGGGGTGGTACTACATAAGCAGGCTGAAATGATCTTGCCTTTAGATAAGACTTTTTTAAATGTAGTTTGAAATTTTGCTTAACTGCGGGAAAGTTGAGTTCAACCTCTAGGATTGAGTTCTTCCTTTACAGAAGAAAAAACATGTTTAACTGTTTATTAAAGTCAAAAGGAAAGATTAACTCACCTCACTTTTGTTGCCTCATATGCCAGGAAATTTTTCTGTTAAGAGCTTTGAAAATTATTGCATGATTGGAGAAGAAGTGAGCAGGATTACAATTTTCGTTGTGGTCATGCCCACCTCGGCCATTGTTAGTTTGTGAAATATTTGTAAAGGCCTAAAGCAAGTTGTGAATATTGAGAAATCTTGGAGATTTACTGAGTTGATGCCACAAATGAAACCATGAACCCTTCAATTCCAGGAAGTGCTCAATCTTTTTTTTTTAATTTTTTTTTTTTAATTTATACATACAAGCTGGGGTACAGGCCAGAGGCGTGGGGCGGCGAGAGGGTTCACCAGAGACAGAGTGGGGAGCAGAACAGGCAGATCAGAGGTACACTGCTGAGGGGAGCAGCGGGCGAGGCAGGAGAGGTCTGCCGCACCATGTGGGATTCTCCATGGCCGGGCGATGAACTCGCATCTGGCTCTGCGGACAGCTCCACAGTGCAGCGCTCAACCGCTGTGCCACCAGGGAGGCCCGGAAGTGCTCAATCTTAATCAGATACTTTTCCGACAAGACTGTGTGCAAATTAAGTAAAAGTTACACCCAGTAGAGCAGTGATTGGTTTATTAACCACCCATCAAGATCATACTATAGAGAAACCAGAGTGAAGAGCGTCCTAGGAAATAATAAAATAAGTAAAAGTATGAGCTCTAGCTATACTTGAGCTATAGCTATGGCTATAACTTTGGGCAAGTGAGTTAACTTTTCTGGAACCTAGTATCTTCCTCTATGAAATGGGGCAAATAATATATTTCATAGGGCTTTTGTGAGGATTAAATGAGTTAATACATGTGAAGATCTTAGAACAATGTCTAGCAGATAGATTTTGACAAAGTGCGTTATCATTATTACCATAAGTGAGGTATATATAATCTCATTTGCTAATATGATATATTTAATAAGATATATAGTCTCATGTGCCAATATAGTCTCATTTGCTACATGTGATTGTTGAGATTTTTAAAAGTGACTAGTCACAAGTGAGATGAGCTATGAATGTAAAATACACACTGGCGCTCAAGGTGTAGTATGAAACAAAAAAATGGGAAGTATCAAATCTTGATTACATGGTGATCAAATATGATCATATTTTAATATATTTGACTTATTTGGGTATATTATGTGCATATTTCTGTTAGACAATACAATAGCTTCTTCTGATAATAGTCTCTTCTAAACTCCACCTTAATATTGCTACCCCCCTAAGCATACCCATTATATATGAATATATATTTTTTAAGATTTATTTTTATTTATGCATACAAGAACTGGGGTGTAGGCCAAAGGTGCAGGGGGGTGGGGCTGAGAGGATTCACCAGAGACAGAGAGGGGAGCAGAACTCATGGATCTACTGAAATACACAGCTGAGGGAAGAGGCAGGTGAGAGAGGAGAGGTCTGTTACGCCATTTGTGGATTAGCTCCCTGGCCAGGGATCAAACTCATGCCGCAGTGGCTGGCGATAGCTTGGTAGCTCTGAGACTTTAACCCCTGCACCATGAGGGAGGCCCCCATTACATGTTTATTATCTAATCTCATACACTTCCCTCCTCCTGTCCAGTCGCTCTCTCTTCTAAATATGAATGTACTTTTTTTTCCCATTATTGAACTGCCCAAGCATGGTGGAGTCACTGATGGTGGAAGATGAATCAGTTTTTGCTGATAAAAAGCAGTAACAATTTGAGGAGATTGGCACAGATGCAGATATATGTGAAACATGATTTAATTTTCTGTGCATACCTTTGAGGTGCAGTTCTCAGGCCTGTGACATTATCTGCTCATCCCAGTCAAAGAAACTGCTAGAACTTAGGAAGAAAGACAGTGGACCACATTGTGCCAAAGTTCTTTCCCTTTCGTGAAAATAGACTTAAGAAGTATCCTGTATGTGTGGTGTCAGAATTGGAATATGCCTTAAACAGATCCTGAGAATAATTTAAGTATTCTCAAGATTTCTTTAAGGCAGATCAAATTTGATTAACAAGTTGTACTCTATACGTTTGAACAGACTACTTTTCTATTACCACTAAAGACATTTTTAAAAAATAACTAGTTGACTTCTATTCACCTTCAATGGTAATTTTTAAAAGTCATGTGACCTTGCACATGAATATTGGAACTTGTGTTCCACAGATAAGCCTGAGATCACCTGGCTTGTAAGATGCATTTAATGTTTTCATATTTTTATTGAAATAATATTCATTTGTAATTGAGTTAACAGTATAGGCTTATACCTCTTCAAATGTGCAATATGCTTTTAGGTCTGTGGACAGATGATGCCTTGAGGTAGTGAATGAGCCAGTGCAAGAATATGTGAGCTTTCTGTGTTTCGAGAGAGACACTTCAAATGTCAGACCCACTGGTGGCAAACTCTTGCTTTGTATATGAAGCTCTTGAGCAAGAATAGGCCAATATCTGCAACAGTTGGTAATTACATGTGTGTATGTATGGATACACTCTTACATATACAGAGAAATTTACATACCTTTTTCGTCATTTTAAAGTATACAACTTAGTGATTTTTAGTATAGTCACAAGGTTGTACAACTATCACACTAATTCCAGAAAATTTCCATCATTGCAAAAAGAAACTTCATACCAATTAATTCTCACTGCCTCTCCCCTCTCCTAGCAACCACTAATCTGCTTTCTGTCTCTATGGATTTGGCTGTTCTGGCAATTTCCTATAAATAGAATCAGATAATATGTAGTCTTTTTGTCTGGATCTTCTTAGTATAATGTTTTCAAGGTTGAGCTGTATAGTAACATGTATAAATGCTTAATTTCTTCTTTAATGTCTTTTTATGGCTGAATAATATTCCACAGTGTGGATATACAATTTTGGGTTTACCCTTTCATCTATTGATGGCCATTTGGGTTGTTTCCACTTTTTGGCTCTTGTGAATAAAGCTGCTCTACTGTGTTGTACACCTACGAGTAGAATTGCTGGGTCATGCGGTAACTCCTTTTAATTGTTGGAACTACGAAGTGTTTCCAAAGTACTCATGCCATTTTGCATTTCCTCCAGATGTGCATGAAGATGCCAATTTCTCTACATCCTTGGCAACTCATAACATCTTTTTTTTAATCGTAACTATTCCAGTGGGTGTGAAGTTGTATCTCATTGTGTTTTGACTTGCATTTGATGTCAAGCATATCTTCATGTGGTTATTGGCCATTTGTGTATCTTCTGGGGAGAAATGACTATTCAAGTCCTTTGCTCATTAAAAAAAATGGATTGTCTTTTTACTGTTAAATTGTAAACCAGTTAAGCATGTAAGGTGAATCTAACTTGGGTAAAGCTTTCATTGTCACAGGAAGACCTAAGATTTGCAGGTTGGTTTTCTTTTTAATCTTTTTCAAGTATTTATAAAGTTTTTGAAAAGAACCCTTGTTCACAGGCTATCTGTCAACTAATCCCTACTACCGCCACTAATAAAGATTGTTCATCTAATTCCAAGAACCAATGCAGAGGATTTGGGAACCCAAATGAACTCTCTTGGAAATCCTTGCTTCCATCCATAGCAGCAGCTCTAGTGAGTGACTGGAGGAATCTACTGTGAAAAGAAAGCAGCTCCTTCTAGTATGGTAAGTCACATCTTCTTTTAAAGCCACCAAAGCAGAAAGTGAAACAGGAATTGTGGAGACCTGAAGGAAATGACCAGCCTGGATCCATGTTGCTTTAGAGCTTATTCCCAGTGGGGGCTGATAACGAGCTACCAGGTCCTCCCTGGCTGGCTCCAGAAAAGGGAGGGCTTGCCAGCAATGTTTTGAGTTGAAGGAAGGATGCAACTGGTTTACATTCTGGCTCCTGGCTCCTAGAATATGTGTCCTCTGCCTCTCACCTTAAGCTTTGGGGATTGGTGCTTGGTACACAGACCCCAATATTTGCTGGCTGATCAAACGATTCCTTTTACAAAGTCAGTTCCATAGGAGGGTATGTGCTACCTGGAATGCTGTTGGTATGGACTCTCCTTCACACCTCCCCCAAAGCGTGCGCACACACATACATGCACCTGCTAATCACATGCATGTATCCTGGAGTGCACAGTCATCCTTGGGATGTCGCTACCACTGTGAACTCACAGACTGGAGGAAGGACAAGGTTGTTCATCTGGGATCAGGTGTCCCACATGCATTCATTTAATAGGCACTGAGTGCAGTCTGACCTCAGAGTTGCCAGGCATGGTCTTTTCCTTCAAGAGCATCCAGACAAGTAAATGACCACGTAGCCTACAACATAGTATTAGGTGGAGCTGGGAATAATGAACTCTGCCTGGGGGTATCAAAAAGTTTTCATTCAGGAAGGAGATAGTATTTGGCTCAGGGGTTGAGTAATTTAGCATCATCTTTGTCAGGGATGATTGCTGCTGGGGGAGGGCAGATGAGGAAAAACCCTGGCTGTGCCCAGGCCTCTGTATGGAGCAGTTACAGGATGGGAGCCTATATACAGGGGAGCCTGGCTAGCTCACCTTGCCCTCACAACAGCTTAGTCTTTTGCCCTTTTCTGGTGTAAAAACAAACCAAGAAACCCCAAAGAAACAGAATCCAGGTCAATCCAATCTCCAAATTTTCTTGCTTTTATGTTTGTCAAGGGAAATCTTGTTTTCATTCTTAAAACAGATGTTTATGACTTTGAACAAGGAACTTGCATGCCTTGAGTTTCTCCTGTGCTGGTTTATCCTGTTTCCTGAGTTTCGTGAGCTACTTTTGAGTTGCTAGTAAAAGACTTTTTAGATAGTTTCCAGCTACATCAAAGGGCAGTCTCTGCATGCCCACCCCACTCCCAGGGCAGCTTTGGGAGATCTTTCTTCCTTCTTGCCTGGTGGTTGCTCCGGGAGAAAAGAACTAACATCAGGACACCCAAATGTGGCTAGATTTTCTTCTTCTAAAACTGCCACCCCAAGGTGTTTTGACTGTATTTCAGAAACTTAGTTTTGAGCTCTAACTCACTTCCCTCCAAGAAAGAGGTGTTCAGATGTCCATGGTAGCCCTGTTTAGGGGAGAAGTGAGAAAGTTTAGGACTTTAACAACGAACTGCATGAGCAACTCTTTAGGCAATCCTTAAAGAGAAAATTGAGACTGGGATTTAGTTGCGATTGTATTCCCCACAGAAGCTCAAGTGAGGAATAATAGCCAATGCCATTTATTGCTGGCCTTCTGTTAGCCTGTTGGTGAATCACGTGCTCAAATCTCTTTTAATCTCTATCTGGCAAATATGTACTAATATTCCCATTTCACAGATGAAGAAATGGAGGTTCGGGAAGGTTCGGGTAGCTCCAGGATCATACAGCCACTGGCACTCACACTTAGGTCTGCCAGCCTTGGGACTCACACTCTAGTTCTCACTCCTCTGCTTTTCTGGTGGTGCTGGGATATGCTGACTTTTTTCCTTCATTTTTTCCTTTGGTGAGAAATCACCGGCTGACCAGTGAGGCCATTTGTAAATTCATCTCTGCCCCTTCTAGGCAATTGCTGTTAGCTGAATTCCTTTGGTGTCACTCAATTAATAGGTAATTTGCTAGGAAAGTCAAAAGTAACTTTCTACCATTTTTTAAAAACTTAATGCTTCCTTCCCTTGAATTACATAGAGCTTCCAATTGACTGTGTGTGTATGTGTGGGGGGGAGTTGGTATTTACCTCTGGCAAAGTCCTAAAAACTCATGCCAGACATATACAACCATAGATTTTAAAAGTTTCTTCCATGTGAACGGGCCAGATCAGTTAAAGTCAGCAAGATTTTCTAGGTGAATATTCAGAATGTGTGTTACATGTTTCCAAAGCCAATAGTCAAAATCCAACTCGTGCATTTGGCATGCTGTGCCCCAGCCCTGCACCGAGCCAACACGCACCTTCTGTGTGCAGTCCTGGGTATGGAGCTCCAGAATTGAACTCTTGTTGAAAATGTTGACCAGATGATACCTTGGCATGCAGAGACCTGGGGGGTTTAGCTCAAAGAAAAGGGCACTTTTAGAAGAGGGGCTTTTGGAAACCACCTCATCCTCTTATCTGGCCTGATCCTAGAAGGGGCACTCTACCCGTTCCTGGGCTTGAGCCTCCTGTTTCCCTCTCTAGGCAAAGAATACTTTTGCGGTTGGGGTCTACTTCAAAGTTGGAGTTAGTTTCTATTCTTGAGAATCAAAATGAAGCATAGGAGACATTTTTCGCTTGGATCCCAGAAGACCAGAAGAGCAAAGTAGAAAAGCTCATGTGCCCATTACTTAACTGTCCTGGAGCCACTGCAGTAGGCGGAAGAGGTGAGAGGCCTGTATCCGTCTATATCACTTACCCTCTTTTGTCCACAAATGTCAATGGGGGGCAGACCACTCAAATGGAATGGTCTCAGGCCTGGGACTTGGAGCCTGGCCGGAGGAGAAAAGCTAAATCATTATGACCAAAGCAAATAGAAGCTGGAGGTGTGTGTGCAGTGGGGGGAGTGTCGCCAGTTTCTGTAGGGAAAAGGTGATATATGTGTACTCAGCAGGAATGTGACGGCCAAGCATTCCCTCCCAGGAACTGGTGATCTGAAAGGGAACTTTGGTCTAATCCCTGGGACAACTTGTCTCCAACTGGCCTTGCCTAGATGCCTTGCCTATCAGGAGCTTCTACAGGAGAGAATGAGTTCCATTCTTTTTGCATATTCTTCTTGTGACTGCCTTCCTATAAAGCTCTACTTTTGGGGAAATATGGTGAATTCAGTGCAAATAAATTTTCCCCAAAGTGATTTTTACAGTTTAACTGTACATTTATATATAAATGATTATTCATGCTTTGTTGGATTTTGAAAAGTAGACAACATGATTTTGTTGAAAGCTCTTTGGCCTTAAATGTACTTTACCAATACATGATAATTTCTAAAATATTTATACAGCTATGTAGCTGCTACTTAAAAGAAAGATACATCTTTTGCTTCAACTGTGAATTATAAATTCACTGCTACCACAAAGTCAAAAGACACAAACTTGGGAACATATTTGACACACATGGAGTAAAAAATGCTCACTACCTTATATATAAAGAGGTCTTACAAATCAGTAGTAAATTGACAATAATCCAATATAAAATTGGCAAAGGAAATGGACAGATCACATAAGTTCATATAAATGACTTTTAAATGCACAAATGATATGCAATTTCCTTTATAAAAAGGAAATGTATATTTAAACTGAGATACTATTTTAACCTTTCCAACTACCCCAAAACCTGGTGGCTTACATACTGACAATTATCTTGCTCATGATTTCGAGTGTCAAAAATTGAGGACAGACTAGACTGGGAAGTTCTTTGATTCATATGGTGTCACCTGCCATGGCTGACACTGGAGGATCCACTTCCAATTCATCTTTTCGGAATTTATCTTAGAAATAGGAATGTGAACAAAGATGTATTAATACAAGATAATTTATTACAAAACTAGCAATAGCAAAAGGATAAATCTAAATGTCTACCAATAAGAGGTTGATTATATAATCCAATTTATTTATGGTTATGCAGTGGATAACTATGCACCTGATAAAAAGAATGGTACAATTTTATGTACTGGTATCAGATGAGTGCTAAGGTAAAACTTAAAGTTAAGGGGCCTCCCTTGTGGCATGGCGGTTAAGCACGCTGTGGAGCTGTGAACGCGGTGATGCGAGTTCGACGCCCGGCCGGGGAGATTCCCACATGGAGCGGGAGATCTCTCCTGCCTCGCCCGCTGCTCCCCTCAGCAGTGTATTTCTGTCGATCTGCCTGTTCTGCTCCCCGCTCTGTCTCTGGTGAAGGCTCTCACTGCCTCACACCTCTGGCCTGTACCCCAGCTTGTATGCATAAATAAATAAATCTTAAGAAAAAAACAAAGTTAAAAAAAAATCAAGGTACAGAATCTTGAAAGATAGCCATAGAAAGCAATATTCCAACAAGCCCTATATCTTTATAACAAAACTCAGGAAAAAACATATGCAGCTTAGCCCAGGTGCCTGTTAGAAAACACAAAGAAAGGAGCTGTGACTGAGGCTGCGCTGTTGCTCATCTTCCCGTTCGCTTTCTAGTCCTGCTCAAGCTGTAGTCCTTGTCCTGCGTGGACATCCACATCTTTGGTTCCTTTCACTGGTCTTGTTTTTTTAATTCTTTATTTTTTGTATTTCAAAAGGACAGGCTTATTAGGATAAGGACAAAGAAAAAAGAGGTACCTACATAGTCATAAATGGGCAGAGAACAGCTGCTACTGTTTTGCAGAGGAGAAAATTTTATGAAAAAAAATAATACAATAAAAACGACTGCAGAGTAACAGGAAGGCCGGAGAGCTGCCTTTTGCCAGTGCAGAAATTGAACTTCCTTTCACTGATCTTGTGAAAACAGTTTCTGGAGCCAAACGTTATGGGGTTGATTGAGTTTTGTCTCTACTGCTTGTGAGCTACTTGCAAGTATTATTTTCCTCTGAGAAACTCGGTGTTCTCATTTGAAAAAATGGGGTATAATGATACCTACTTCTCAGGAATAGCAGATTGTACTTAACACAGGGCTTGGCACCACAGATGTGGTCTTTGTATTCAAATCATTGTCACATCACATCACCCAAATCCACAATGAGAGTAGACATCAGAGCAAGCACCCATTGATACGCAAGAACCCACTGACATCCAGCAAGGAGAATAGACGTCAAAGCAAGGGACCTGTGAGTTGGGCGCTTGGTTTGGTGTGGTGACCTGAGTTCTGGTTACACAGGTCAAACCAAACAGGATGGAGGCCCACTACTTCGCCACCCACCAGCTCCTTGGGATAACAATGTCTGTGCCTCTCACCCTTGACTAAGCTGAGTCACCTGGGGGGTCTTTATAAGAACTCCCCCATTCCTGGGAAAGCACTGAGAGACTGAGGGGCACAGGCATCTTTGTACAGTAGAAAAACAAAAGTTGAATATGTGTATGTCTTCATCCTCCCCACACCTTCCCATCCCCAACCCCCACCACTAAAGGAGACTCCAGCTCTGCAGCAGTTTCCTCTCCACTCCCCTCCAAGATTCTTTGGGTTTTTGCAATAAAGAGACAGAAAATGTCAATGCCCTCCATTGAAGGATCACCAGGAACATACCTGCCATGGAATAAATTGGATTTATTGCCTGTTGCAGTGATGGGGGACACATTGCAGAGGGAACTATGGGACATATGGGCAGCGCATACTAGAAAGGACTTAACAGGATTTATGTTTGTGTTAACGACTTTGGAGAGCATTAAAGAAGTAGGACTTTCCTATCTATCTGCTGGATGCTGTGGGGAAGCGAGAGAGTAATTCTATGATTCGGTAGATTAATAAAGCTTGTTAATAAAGCTTGTCTAGAAAGAGGAGTGACTAGAAGGAAACTAAAGTTACAATTGGTAAGGACAGAAGTCACTATTTTAGCTAAGACTGAAAGGTGTTTGGTCATTTTGTGACCTAGACAATGTTTGGTTTGTGTGTGTTCAGCTATGGTTACAGAGTGGCCTCGCTTTTGTCTTAATTTATCAGTTAGAGCAGTCTTGTCTGAGGTTATCCTCTTGTTTATGTGCAATAGGAAGACACCAGGAATGCACCTTCGGATGTAGGGTCACCTCCCAGCAACACCCAAGACTCTAGATGCCTGTGGCTGCGTTTCTTTCTTAGAGAAGAGGCAGGAGAGAAGTGTGTGGGCAGGATTTCAGCTTTCTGGGAGATAGGCTGAGAGTTTCTGTAGCGTATGCAAGAGTAGTTATGGGGCAGGCAGGTGGAGTGGATTAATAAGAATGGTTGTAGAAAATGCCCACTTGATGGCTTTCACAAGTGTTTATTAAATATAAGTTTAAAGTATAAATTAAGAACTTGGGCAATTTTGATTTGGCTTTTTCGTGGCCAGGCTGTGTTCCCTCGGCTGTAAATCAAGACCAGCTGTGTGGATCAGCGCTGTAACCGGACAGGCTCTCAAAGCCAAGAGGTTCTGAGCCATCTGCCGGCAGACAGGGCTCCAGGTCCAGTTCAGGCTCATGTCTGGGTCGGGATGGTGTTTGAAGAGGGGACAGAACCAGAAAGGCACCCATCGGAAGCAAGGTTCAGGTGCCTGCTGCCTCCACCCACTACAAGCCCAAGCCCACAGTTCTCTGGACTCCCACTGTCCCCGAAAGTGGCAGGCTATCCCCAGTGCGAGTTCTGAGTTCAGGCTGTTACCACCAACAAACTATAGGTCAAAGGTGCCAAGTTGGGGGCAGGATCTTCAACCCACAGGCATGGTGATTCTGTAGGAGAGTGAGACCAGACCATACACCCTGAGGCAGCCTGAGGGGCTCAGCAGGGGCCTCCCAGCCCCTTCTAGAAATGGGGCTTTTCCTGACAGAGCCATTATTCATAAAATGGAGGTTTGGAAAGTGGGGGTAAGGGAGGCCCATGGACACAGCAGGCGGGAGAGCACAGTGGCAGATGAATACAAAGCATTCTTTGAAACATGGATATCCCCAAAGGCTAGAGCCAGACTCCAGCCTGTGAACCCCATCCAGGACATAAGGGGAATGGCATAGCGTCCAGGACCTGAAGGACCCACTGAGGGCAGCTGAAATGAAGACAGAAGTCAGCAGCCGGTGTGATGGTCCAGGTGGCTGGCCCAGAGCACCGAGACTGTGCCAGGTAATGGGAGAAATGAAAAGACAGGGAGCAAAAATGGGAGTGTCCCCGGCCGGAATCAAAGACTGGAAGAGTTTAGGAAATGGGGTTCTGGAGAGAGAGTTAATCTAGGGGTGTTACCATCCGAACCGTACTCCAAGGGACGGTTTTCTTCGCAAAAGTTTGAAAGGAAATGGGTGGCCGCCTGGTGTCCTTAGGGTCCGACCTGGATTTCCCTACCGAGGGAATTGCCCGGGGCCCCAGTGACCCGGCCCGTGCATCATGGGCGCTGAGGAGCAGCGTGGTCGGCCGAGTTGGGGGTGGGTGGGCGAGCGCCATGGTAGCCCTTCCTTGCCTTTAAGTTCGTCTCTGCCGGTGGGGGGATGAGTGAGTTCACCCCTGGACCCTGGGCGGACCGACACCATGAAGCGGTGGGCGGCTCCTAGGCAGCACCGCCGCTCTGCGCTCCCGCCCCTGGTGGCCGGACGTGGCGCCTCCCCTGCAGCTGCGGGAGCTGGAGGTGGGGTCCGGAGCCGGAGCCCGGGATTCTGATGTCACCGCGCGGCCGCCGGCGCCGGGGAGCTGGTCTGGGACCGGAGTTCAGGTACCCAAGAGGTCGAGGGCGGGCGGAGGAATCGCACTGGGGCGGGTCCGAAGGCACGTTGCCCGGGAGGAGCCCCACAGTGAGAAGGGTGGGTGAGAGGTGGGGGGTTGGGTGCTGGCTGCGGGGCTCTGGGCCGAGGGTCCTTAGGTCTGGAGGTGTCTCACTCTGTGCGAAATCTGTTCTGCACTAGTCCAGCGGGGCCTATACTCTTCAGAGAGGGGTGTGTGTGGTGGGGGGGAAAGGTGGAGGGTTGTTGCGGACCCGCCAGCTGCCAGAGCTGCTGGAGGAGCGCTCCGTGTGGTCTAGGCACGCAGTGGAGTCCTTTCCCCTACTCCCCTCCCTGGGCCCCGGAGACACTGGAGAATCCCTGCTCCTCCCGCCCAAGATCGCACTGTTCCCCTGCAGGCATACTAAGCTCTCCTCACCCAAAGGTGAACCCAACAGGAAAGGCCGAGAAATGCGCGGGCCAACGGCCATCTGCCCTCCGGGCCTCCCTGGGCCCCCGCTCTGCACGGTGTTACTCTGCCGCCCCCTGCGGTCGCCAGGCCTGCGCCACTCTCGTTCCGGCGCTTCGACTCAAAGTTTGAAGTCCCGGGTACGTGGTCCTTCCACGACCACGGGGCGCTCTTCCCCAGGGTGCTGGCAGCCCGAACTCCCCGGGCAAAGCACACAGCTAGATTACATCGAAGCTGGAGCGAGCAGAGCAGATGCTGCTCAGGCTACTCTGTGGATGCAGACAGACTGAGGGTATGGCGGGGGCCGGGGGGTGGGGGTGCAGCCTGGGACTGGGAGAGCCGAGCAACTGCCCAAGATACCTGCCTGGCCAGCTCTAGTCTGGGGTGCTGGAATTCAGATCCAGAAATTCTTCATCCCCAGAGGGCTGAAGACCACAGAGAAGTCAGATGGGGAGGTGGCCTTTGAGGAATTGTCAGGACTGATTGTTGCTGAGTATTTGAGATTGCCGGCTTCTTTGGTCACCTTACCAGGGTCTGCTCCTGTTGCTTTGAGGTGGTTTTATCCAGGAAACTGTCTTCCTCTCAGTCCCCAGCAACCTCTAACTAAAACCCTGGGTCTCATTGTTTGGCTGGTTCAGCCTCTCTGGTAAGGTCCAGACCCACATCCCGACTCCCAACAGCTTGCCAGGCTTGCCAAGAACACTGCAAAAGCGCACAGGGCCCAGACTGAATGTGCGCTGCTCCCCTGGGCCAGTCCGCATCTCAGCTTCCTCCTTTTTGAGACTGCTGCTGCCACCTCTTTGGCCTCAAGCCCTGAACACTGAAATTCTGTGTGTCGCCTTTTCTTCCTTTGCTGTTTTACTCAGGTGACAAGTATATCTCAAACAGCAAGCCTCCCTCTTTGCAGGATCCCTGTCTGGTGGGTTTCTAGCAGGGAATCCATGCTGTTCCCCGGTCTGGGGAGGCTTAGCAAGATGCCTGTGAGCTCCAGCCTCTGGGCTTTTGTCCCCTGCAGGCACTGACTCTAGCCCAGCCCACAGCTGACCCTCCAATTGATGCTAGGGCTCCTGGACTGTGGCAACCCCCCAAAATGGGGGCTGGCAATAGTTCCCTACAACCAGTCAAGTGTGAAAATTCCTTGCTTTTTGTGCTGATACCACCAAACACACATTCAAGGTGCTGGAGCTTAACCCAGCCGGTTTTGGAAAGGACAGCGTGAGCATCCTGTGTGGGTTTCAACCTACTGGGGCCATGGCTGCAAAGGCATCCTCTAGACCAATTAGGGCCAAGAAGAAAACAGATATATACGCACATTTTTATTCTCCATGCAAGATGTTTTCATTTCGTGAATGCACAATCCTTTGTCAACATAATAAGTCACAAATAAATAATTTCCAAGGCCTTTCTTTGGAAACATCTTTGTATTTGGACACTCACCTGTGCCTGTTGATGCAGCAAGCCAACATGAGCCAAGGTCAACAGTGCTCCCAAGCCCTGCTCAGAAGATACTGAGAGAGAGGGGTGGTGTCTGGGTAGCTTGAGTGGATTTCCTAAGAAGGTCATTATCCTCCAGGGGCTGCTGCTCAGTAGCTTCTAGTTTTCTTTAAGTCCGGAGTGAGAATTCCCTAAGCCTGAGGGTGAGGACTGACCTGCAGGCTGGGCGTAGTGCTGTTCCCATTCCAGGTCTTCTGAGAGAGCCTCTCTCAAGAAACACCATACCCTTCTACCGCTAAGCTCCCTACCTGTCTTGACCAGCAATCTGTAGCATCTTGGGCCTCAGGGAAGGAGGTGACCTCACCAGGGGGACCCTGAGCTCCAAATAGGCTTCGATGAGCCTACTTTTCAGTCCCCGCCCCACCTGTTGGCCATTCCCTATTCCCCACCAAGCAGCTCAGCGACAAGCCCCACCTCCCAAAGTCCCCACAGCCCCTATGGAGCACCAGGTTTCCAAGATCCAAGCTGCTCTCACCCCTGACCCTGGTACTCCCACCCAACTCCTCCCCGCAGGCCCCCTTCTGGCACTAGGAAGATACTGATTTCTGGCCAGTGCTGCTCCAGCTGTTTCTGATAATGTGTGAGTAGCCTGGTCTGTGGGGGCAACTGCCCCATCCGTGCTGTCCCCTTCCCCAGAAGAGTACTAGGCAGGGAAGACATGTGGGGGAAACAAAGGGGCCCTCTTTCTTCCCCATCGAAACTGTCCTCCCATCTGCTCCCTGCAAGTCCATTCTTTCCCTTGCCATCCAACAATTATTTTTTCAGGACTGCATGCAAGGCACTGAGGGTGCAGAGATGAGTGAGCACCCAGCCTGTCCTCAGGAAGCTCAGGGATGGGAATGGGAAAGGAATTCGAAAGCAAGCCAGCAACATAATGTAGGGTGATGAGTGTTGTGACAGGGGATGCTCAGGGCATTATGGGGATCCCAAAAGGTCGGCCCTATCGAAGCTCTATGGGAGGGGCAAGAGTATCAGGACAGAGAGGCGTGCAAGCCTGTCACCCTTAGAAGACAGAGTCTCTGAAGCAGGGTCCATATTATTCTGGAATCTACCAATAGTTTAAGAGATGATGGTGGCTATTGTTGCCCACAGTAGGGGTAGTGTGGACTTTGTTGGAGGCTTCAGGCAGCTGGGGGGCAGGGGGTAAATTGGCTTTCAGCAGGATTTGCTTGTAGGAAATTGATTCTGGCTGCAGTAGGCTTGGAGGCAGGCCCAGATTCCAGGCAGAGTGCTGCCTCTTGCCAGCTGTGTGCCCCTGGGCAAATCATTTCCCCCTCAGAAACTCATCTATAAAATGCATATAGCAGTTGTGAGGATCAAGATCAATATTTATATAATGCACCTGGAACATAACTGGCACAGAGGAAGAGAGGAAGGTTTTGAAGCTGCCTCTGTCTGCAGCCCTGGGTCTCCCCTCCTCCTTTCTTGGCCCCCTATGATCTCATAACCTTCTGGACCATTGTTTATGGGAGAAAGATCACAGGGAGAAGCTAACAAAGCTGCCAGGAAGCAGCCTGGGTGGGACAGGGTTAGGGAGCACAAGAGCATGGGTACATTCTCAGCACTTCGGGGGGCACCTGGTAGAGGCTGGGGCTGCAGGCCAGGAGAACCCTCGTGGGGAACGGGCTAGGGGTCAATTCCTTCCCCGTAACTGAGTCCCCCAACCTCCACGGTTGCTGTCCAGCGCCGGTCCTACTACACATACTATCCCTGGGGTTGGGAAGGGGCACTAAGGACTCTAAGACAAGAGAAGGGTGTGTAAACACCCCCGCCCCGCTCGCTGGAGCAGCCAGCAGGCTATTCTAACCCGTAAGTTGACCTCCTCACCCACCGCGGCATCTGTGTTTTTCCAGGCCTCAGGTTAGTCTGCTCCGGCTCTCATCCGTACGGCATGGAGGCCCTAGGTCCGGGTAGCCACAGCGCCTCCCCAGCCTCCTCCACTCGCAGCCTGGACCTGCGGCGCCTGTCCAACCGCGCCGACTCGGCCTACAGCTCCTTCTCCGCGGCCTCGGGTGGTCCCGAGCCGCGCACGTTGTCGCCTGGGACCGACCTCCTTCCTTACCTAGACTGGGACTATGTGCGCGTGGTGTGGGGTGGCCCGGCGCCCGCCGCGCCCACCGCGGCCGCTGCATGCAATGGGCCACGTCCCCCACAGGTTCAGGGGACCCCGGGGCCGCTCAGCAGGCAGTCCACCCCGCTGCTGTACGCTCTGGCAGCCGAGGCAGAGGCCGCGGCGCGGGCCGCTGAGCCGCCCAGCCCACCGGCCTCAAGAGCTGCCTACCGCCAGCGGTTGCAGGGCGCACAGAGACGAGTGCTGCGGGAGACGTCCTTCCAGCGCAAGGAGCTCCGCATGAGCCTGCCGGCCCGCTTGCGGCCGGGGGCAACCGCGAGGACCCCCACAGTGCACCCGCGCTCCGCCTCGCTCAGCCACCCGGGCTGCGAAGTGGAGACCGCGCACCCTGGGGCTTCCGTGCCGGGAACCAGCGACCCGGGCCGCCTCGCCAAGCAGCAGCGAAAGTGGTGCTTCTCCGAGCCAGGGAAGCTGGATCGCGTGGGGCGGAGCGGTGGGTTGTCAGGGGAATGCCCCGCTGAGTTCTGCTCCAGCTCTGGCCTCCCTAGGCTTGAGCTCCAGGAGTTGCAGCACCAGACCCTGGCAGAGATCAGATGGCTGCCCGAGAGCCAGCCCGGTGGCACAGAGGAGCCAGAACCCGGGGCCTTGAAGCTCGGTGTTGCCTACAGTCCTGCCACCTGGAGTAGGAGAGCTTCCGGGGAAATCTTAGGTTTCTGGGGAGAGCGAGGAAGGGCCATGCCCATACCCCAGGTATGAAAGATAGGGGCTGCAGGCTTGGGGGGTGGGGTACATCTGCAAAACTGAAACTTTAAGGCACATTTTATCCAACTCTGTCTTCTAGGCTGTTCCCCAAGGAGCAGAATCCTCCAGACCATTGTTTCAGACCAGACTGTCCAGGTGAGACACTCTGAAACTGAAGTTGGGGGGAGGCAGCTTTTATTGTTCTTGCTCTAGAAAGGAGAGGGTCTCTCACCACTCCTTAGTCTCAGCTTTCTAACTCTGTCCTTCGCAAACTATATCCTGGGCTCTCCCAACAACCCTCTGTTTCTCTGGTGCACCACCAAGAGCTTCCATACTGTCACTGTGATCAGTGTGGAGTCTCTGCCTCCAGGTTGCCCACCCAGAAGGAGGTTGCAGTGGTGCGTCCTGCAAAGGGCTCCCATAACAGCTCCAGTGACTATGAGAAGAGGGTCGCAGAGACTTGTGTCTTGTCTGCCCAACTCCCCTCTCTTCCTGATGATGATGTTTTCCTGGAAGAAGCCCCACTGGTCAGAGTGAGATCACCTACAGACTCCCATGCCCCACTGGGGCTCCCAACCAGGTGAATTCCCTTTTGATTGCAAGCAGATTCCACACATACCTGCAAAATGCTAGAAGGAAACTCTCCTGGGGTCCCAAGTGGTGGGTGGTGGCAGGTAATCCTTGGAAGCCTCCGCTTGTCTTCAGCCATCCGGTTCTATTTCTTTTCCACTTCCAGTGTTCATGCTTCTCTCCAGGAACACGGAGCAGGCTTGGATCAAAGTGCTGACCAGGCTGCAATCCCCCCAGAGAACTCCTTCCATGAGTGCCTAGAGACTGCAGGGGCAGGTGGCGGCTGGCAAGAGTTAACTGGTTCTGTGGATGTCTCCAGGCCAATATGCCCCCCTGGGACTGCAAATGGTGACCTCCCAACCATTGACTCCACTGGACTGCTGACTACTGACCCCCCTGCAGCTGCAGGGAGTGACCCCCTCAAACCTCTCCCAGCAGATGCCCTGGGACCTCCAGGCTGTGATACCCCAGGACCACCTGACCACACTGATCTGGCCTGGGGCATTGACCAGCCTCGTTCCAGGCCAGCTTGGCCTAGTTCCCGCCTTGAAGAGCTGGTTCAGGAGCTGGCCAGACTGGATCCCTCTCTGAGTGACACTCTCACCTCCTACCCCAGCCCAGAGCCACCTGTGGCGCTGCTAGATGGGTTGATTCCTGTAGCTGAAGTCTGGGGTGCCATGCAGTCAGTCTGCGGGGAGGCTGGGACGAATGCTGCTGGCACTTCTGAGCCAGGGTGAGCGAAGGGCACCAGAGACTTGGGAGATTCTAAGCAATACAAGGCCAGGAAATCTAGAAAGCTCTGGTTTTGTCCCCAGGTCCTGCCTATCTAGCTCTACCCAGCTCATGCCAACTTCTCAGAAGGAGTCAAGACTTGAAAGTCTTAGCGGCCATCCTGTGCCTGACCAGCCACGCGGCCACGATCTTCCTGAACCGAGTAACAGCATTCAAGCCAAGAAAGTGAGTGTGGAGGTACTGCTGGAGGTCCGGTGAGCAGAGCCCAGAGTGTGGGGTTGGGAGGTCAGGGGCCCGAGGCTGAAGTACCCACCCCCCGCCTGTAGGTGGAGCTAGCCAATCTCCTCCAGAAGATGCTGCAGGACCTTCAGGGAGAGCAGGAGCGGCTGCAAGAGATGGCGCTAGTGTGGGCCAGGCGCGGGGCTGCTCTGGAGGCCGCGGTAGGTCTGGTGTGCGCGCCCCGCGAGCTGGAGAGGTTCAGTCGCTTCATGGCCGACCTAGAACGCGTGCTTGGGCTCCTGCTGCTGCTGGGGAGTCGCCTGGCCCGCGTGTGCGGCGCGCTGACCCGAGCTGGCGCAGACAGCGATCCTGACGAGCAGGTAAGGGAGGTTCAGGCTAAGAGAGAGCGGGGCCGGTGAGGGGCCTCTGGGTCTGGCCTGAGCCATCCCGGGGGCGGCGGCACCCTCGCCCCGCTCACGGCGCCCTCTCCCTCCGGCTCCAGGCCTCCCTGCTGCAGCGACTCCGGCTCCTGCAGCGGCAGCAGGAGGACGCCAAGGAGCTGAAGGAGCACGTGGCGCGGCGCGAGCGGGCCCTGCGCGAGGTGCTGGCGCGGACGCTGCCGGCCCAGGAGCTGCGCTCCTACTGCGCCCTGCTGGCCGGGAAGGCCGCCGTCCTGGCCCAGCAGCGCAGCCTGGACGAGCGTGTCCGGCACCTTCAGGACCAACTGGACGCTGTCAAGAGCGGCCTTGGTCACCAACCCTCACCTCCCTTGCCTCCAGTCTGCGCCCCAGTGATCCGTCCTCGCTATAAAGCGTCCTTCCCCTCTCCCCTTAACTAGGGATGGTGGAGGTGGGGAGCATTATCCGTGCTTCTCACTCACAGAACTGAAGTGAAGTTGGTTTAGCCTACACTTTCCCCTTGGGATGGAGAAGACGCAGGCCCGGGTTTTCCAAGATACTTCTTACAAGTGTGCTCATGTGGTCTTATCCAAATCTTGTAGAGTATTTAGTAATGAGTTGATGGAAACCCTTTTGTGTGATTGGAGACTCCATTGAGGTTGGTTGAAAGGAGAGGATATAAGTCAAGGAGCACTTCAATTTAAGATGCATAACAACTTTTTATCAATAAAAATTGGTTTGCGTGGTCTGTGCGTCACTTGGAGCATAGCTTGGGGGAGGGGTCTTGTTTACCTATTTACTAGAGCAGAAGTGGGATTTGTGGGAGGACTTCAGTCAGGTCTGGGAATTGCTAGGAATACTGGAGGACTTGAAAACAGGTAGATACTAGACCCTCGACTCCACTGCCATCAGTATCCCCTAATTCTGGTACCTGCGTCACTACCGCAAAGCCTGGCTGAGCAGCTCTCCTTTGCTGATTTTCCGAGTTCAGTGGTGGGGATGGGGTTACTGCTTCCTTTACAAAACCCCAAATCGGAAATAATCTCCGATGCTTTTGTTCCTTGAAAACCCTGATATATGTCTAGTTAACTTGGATATTTGGGGGCATTCACTCCAAGATTCAGCACTTTCTTGTCTTCCGGTTGTTAAGAAAACTGAGTTTACTCAGCTCTCCTATGGAAACTCCACTGAGTCAGCCAGACTTGATGGGGGCATAGGAGGTAGGAGCTGAAGGTGAGCCCTGAGGGATGCAGAGACTTCCATGTGGGGATGAGGACCTGGACAGGCAGCTCTGCTTATGTGTTAGCAAGATGATCTTGGGGTGGTCTGGTCGTTATGAAACAGGTTACACTTTCCCCTTTATTTGTGCATCAGTCCTGTGTACACTGAGTCAATGTTCTCAAATATATATGTGAAAATCTATTCTTTGTAGCTGCAAATGTCAAGGACAAGAACATTGTTCATCAAACACTCAAGTGTATTTTTGGAAATTGGGCACACAAAAAGAGTGTGTGTGCATGTGTTTAAAACCAACTGACCTCAAAGTGAGAAATCTCTGCTTCTGGGCTTGTTTCCTGATGCATATTGTCACTAAGAGCAACTGGTTGGGAATTTTAAATGGTCATATTCATACCAGAAGCATTAGTTATAACAGTTGTGCTATTTAGCACAGAACAATGCTCACATTGTGCCTTTTTATAAAAAACATATGGGGTTCCTGCTGAGGCATTGCGGTTCTAACATTATGCTTTGCTTCGCTTCTTTGAACACTGTGGGTGGGGCCTCCCATTCAAGGTCCTCAGTGTAGGAGAAGCTGGATTGGAGACTCCTTCTGCATGGAATTTACTTATTTATGCCTTCTCCCCTGGATGTCTCCCTCACATTCCCCCATTGTGATATTCCTAGAAACACAATGACCATTCGGCCAGTGGAAATTGTGAATCTCATACAAAGATCTCCCAACCCACATTGGGCATGAAAAACAGCGACTGGCATTAAATTGAACTTGTTCAATTAAAATTGATTCTGTTCTGGGGTTTTCCACGGAGAAATATGAGTCTTCTGTTCTTGTCCCTTCTTGACAGAGGGAACCCCTAAAGTAGGGGCCCTAAACTAGGGCCATACCTCCTATGTCTGTCCTTCCATCTTGCCCCTGGTCTCC
The DNA here is from genome assembly GCA_004024925.1 of Scalopus aquaticus. NCBI lineage: Eukaryota > Metazoa > Chordata > Mammalia > Eulipotyphla > Talpidae > Scalopus > Scalopus aquaticus. The sequence continues at coordinate 156,834 of PVIJ01002311.1, forward strand.
TACTCTCCGTTTACTTCCCTTCCCCACCTTATTCCTTCAGAGGGCAAGAATGAACTCACCATAGGAGTTCTTTTTTTTTTTTTTAAGATTTAGTTTTATTTATACATACAAGCTGGGGTAGAGGCCAGAGGAGTGGGGCGGCGAGAGGGCTCACCAGAGACAGAGTGGGTAGCAGAACAGGCAGATCAGAAACACACTGCTGAGGGGAGCAGCGGGTGAGGCAGGAGAGGTCTGCCACACCATGTAGGAATCGAACTCGCATCGCTGCTGCCGACAGCTCCACAGCGCAGCACTTAACCGCTGCGCCACCGGGGAGGCCCCTCACCATAGGAGTTCTTTATTGGCACCAGTCAGACTCTTGGGGGACCAGAAGCGCGATCAATTCCCTCTCCCGTGACACTGCCAGCAGAGGGCACTGTTCTCCTTGTGATGAAAGCCGCCGCCCGCAGAGTCCCTGCTACCCAGCACTCTAGACTTCTCTTTGTCCTGCTGAGCTATGTCCCTGATGGGCCTGCAGCCTTCTTGCTTCTCTAGGAAAGACATTCTGGCCAACCAGCCGTGGAAAGAAAGGCAGACTCATTCTCCTTTGCCACTAGGCCTTCTTTGGAAAGTTGGTTAATGAGAAGGGAGAAGGAAGGAAGACGGGGCGGTGTTCTCCAGTATCAGTATCAAAAAGAACCTTACTTAGCTCTTCAGTGGAAAAGAGGGCTACGTGGGTCTCTGTTGGGGTTTCTGCCCGTAGCTCAAGCTGTCTGCGTCCTTTTTTTGCTCTTCCATCCCCCAGCCCCGATGATGCGCCAGTGCCCTCGGCTTTGGGGAGCGCAGGCTTCAGGCTGGGGTTGTTGCTGGGCAACAGGCAGCCCCGCGGCCGCCTCCCCCGCTCTTCATCCCGCCCCTGCTGTTCCTCCTAATATGGATTTAATTAGTGCACTTTTTACCTTCAGACTGTAAATTGGAAACGGAATCGGGAAGCAACGTCTCAAGCCCGCGCGCAATCTGTCTCGAACAGCCCGCTCGGCACACCATGTACCACCGCAGCGGCTGGGTAAACCTCAGGGAGCCTATTAGGAAGAAATCACTGACATGTAAATCAGAAACCTAAGGAAATTTAGGTCAAATGTGGTTGACGACAGTAAAGAGATGAGGTGAAAGGAGAGAGCTGGGGTGCGGCTGCTATTGCTGTAAAGCCGTCTTCTCGACGACCCCTTACTTTACTCTCACTGGCTGCAGTTCAGTCGCTGTGGATGTTCACCTGTTACCTTTGTCTTTGATATTTAAATCAGCACCAGCTTCCCACTCGAAGGCGTTCTTTGCCTCTGAAAAACAAGTCTGGAGTTTCATATTCTCTCTCTCCTCTCCTCTTCCTCCCCCACACCCTGTCCTCACGTCCCCTTCCCCCATCCTTCCGGCTTCTCTGCAGTCAGGCAGGGTTCAAGTCCACAGGTGTGGCAGTTTTGAAAGGGTGTGGTCAGAGTTCAATACACAATGCTATCTGGAGAGCAATAGAGTCTCTTTGTGAAACTGTTTTAAAAGGTAAAAGTAATTTCATGCAGAAAGGCAGCTCCAGTGGGCTCAGCTTTTTAACTGGTTGGTGGGGATGCTTTCAGCCCAATTGGTTGATTCACAGCTGTTTAGGTCTGGTAGGTGGGGAGGTAGTAGGGATGCTAGAGGAATGTCAGTTACTGTTACCTGGCGCAAAGGAAACTTGGTCACCAGGGCTAACAAAACGTAGGTATATTGTACTGGTACTGGCCCACAGGATTTGCATCCAAAGGCTGACCCCAGTTTGTAGGAACTCGGGCTTATATACACTTTCAGCTTCTAAAAGGTTCTGGTGGGTTGGCATTGGCAGCTGTACATGGTCAGATATGATGTGGCTATATACCAAGAAGTGAGTTGTGTAGTTGCATACCAAGAAGTAAGTAAAGGATCAGTAGTCATAGGACTTTTCAGGTCCATCTTTTCAGGTCCAATGGTTGACATTGGTGGTGGTAGCAGGAACTGAGTAAAATATTGTTACCCAGGCTGCTTAGCTCAGGTGACCATGTTTCATTACAAGAGATAACAATTATCTTCACTAAAGTAACATCACAACTGGATATGGGATGATTTCCTTTTTGTGGGTATTTCCTTAGCATTTATTGGTTCTGATGTGTCCAAATACTAACGTGGTAAAGAATGATTGTGTAAAGCTAACCCACAAATCAGAGCTCTTGGGTTTGCAGTGCAGCCTGAAAATGCTGCGGGCACCCGGGCAAGATTTCAGGTTGGTGCTGCAGTTTGCAAAGCGCTCCACCTACTCACTGGACGTGCTCCTCCCTCCCCGCAGCCTGTAGACTTGGTCCTGGCAGTATCTGGATACCAAGGGCAGGGAGATGCAGTTTGGAGAATTGAGGGAATTGCCTAAGGTCACTAAATGAGTAAAGGGCCGAGATGAGAACTTGCTTTTCTGAAACTGGACAGCAAGATGGGAAAGCGTGTTATCATGCGTCCCTGGCTCTGACATTTACTAGCTGTGAGGTGCCAACAAGTTACAGTTCTTTAGCCTTCAGTTTCTCACTTGAAAAGTAGTAACAGTACACACTTTCTAAGCTGGTGGTAAATACCTACAAAGTAGTTATTATTGACTGCGTCTTACAGTTAATAAATACAGGTTACATAATGCCTCATCTCTATTAGGTGAGACATGCTCAAGAAGTCTCCAGCCTCCTTTAAAGGATGTGTAAAGCTTTGTTTAAAAGCTTGGTATAGATATGACGCATCCGCAGCCACATCAACAAGTAATTCCTCTCCCATTAAAAGCGATTCTTTCTCTGTGACAGTTCTAACCAGCTAAATTGCCTTAACTTATTAAACAACTATCACTGGTTGTTGGGAAATATCCTTTACCACTATACCTCCTGCTGGGCCATTTATGGTTCTTGAAAACTTTCCATGTGTGTATCAAACTCTAATTTCCTGCTGATGTCCCTTATAGTTGCAGGTCTTGGCCTGCAAGGAAAATGGGGTGACTTCTAACACCTGTGTTTGGGTGTATTGACCCTAAATTCTTGCCAAATGTTTTCATTCACTTGGAAACCTTGCAGCACACCCTTCTGAAATACAAAGATTCTTCTGGCAATTCAGTTAACACTCCTCTGATCTGTATAAACATCAGTTCTTATTTTTCACTACTTTGCTGGTTTACATCTTGTCTTTCTCAAAGCAGGTGATACCTGTATTTGTGATCTTTGTTACCCTGAGAGAAGCCCCCTTTTACCATGGAGAATTTCTAATATTTTATTCTGTCTTCTAGACCTGCAGCTACTCACATTGCTATAATTATTGCCTCCCACAATTTTTCTGTAGAGGCAGAAGATTTAATTTGCATCTTAATATAATTTATTCAGCTTAGCTAATGTTCCAGGCAAGGAAGGTGAAAGGGCCAGATCAGGGCCCACATTTATCTAGTTTTGTGCTACCATATCTGTATGTGGTTGATGTATTTTGCAGAGCAATCCAAATTAACATAATTCTTGAAAGAGGCAGAGGATGAAGAGAAGGGGTAAGAAATTAAGTAGATAAAAAGAATCTAGAAGGGAAAACTGTAGACTTTTAAGCAAGTACGTCATCACAAGCAAGAAGAAAATCAGGAAACTTTATTTTAATGCTTAAATCAGTTCCATGAAGGGACTGCAGTAAGTAATTTCAGAGGCCTCATTGGGAGGGGAGCCTCACCACCCTGTGCCACAAAAACAATGTGATATCACCAATGACATGCGAATACAATTTGCAAAAAGCAGAGCATTATCACAATATGATATAAAAAGAGTTTGGTTGAGCAAGTAGATCCCACATCTTTAAAATAAAAAAGGAGTCATTAAAATTACAATTGTTGAACCTGGGAAATTTTGGCAATATCAATGAACCTTCTCCACTAGAGCAGAAACAAAGGCCCAGAAAGGTTAAGCCATCCCTCCAGGATCACTGAGCAAAGATTCTCCATTTTCAATTTTGGAATAAGATGTTGGCTTTCAGGTGGCTTTTAAAAATGAGCTTCACATACTTTTTATTTGTACAGAACTTTCATATAAAATTATATCACTCACTATAACCAGTTATATATTTCTGGTGCAATGCTCTGACATTTTTTTTTCCTTTGAATGTTCTTCTGCAGCACTAAAAGGCTCAGCCAGATTTGAAAACCACAGATTCAGAAACATGGCACAAAGGTGCAATTCACAATTAAAGCACACTTTAAAAAATTAATATTCATAACAAATCAAAATAGCCACTGCCAGTGGCAAAGACATGTTTATGTTTCGCCATAAAGACAAATTAGAAGTATCTGCCAAAATGTCTCTTTCTCTCATTGTTAAATCACCTGGACTCCCGAAATGCATCTGTTTCCTAATATTCAGCATTCACAGTACAACTGAAATTCATTACATTCACAATGGTCATGATGGCGTTCTGTGTTCAAGACTCCAGAATCTTGATTTCCTAAAATGAGGTAGATAAATATTTAAGGATTTTGTTGTTTGGGACTAATTTCCTCTAGACCTTGAACATCTTTGTTTTTAAATAGAATTCCAAAATATTTAGCAAAAAATTGAAAATGTCTGAGCACTTTGCCTAAAAATGGAAAAATATAATTTCAAAAGGTTATTATGAAAGTTCTTTTTACCTCATTAGAATTTAAAAACAGGATAAAAGCATCAAATTACAAAACCGGTACTCTCTGAAAGCTGACAGACTCCCCAACATCACACAACACTTAAAGAGCCCCTTACTCTAGTTCTGGCTTGGGAGTGTATAGGGACCCGAGGCATGGGCATTGCATTAACTCACTCAGGGGTCAGACCAGCTGCTGCCCCCTTAACCTTTGATTCTGTCAAGTCTCCTCCCAAATTCAAGCCTGGCTTCTGGAGATCTGACTTCCATGTCTGGAAACAGGTCAAGCTTCAGCCAAAAGCTGGAGAGGTTGGTCCACCAGGCAGTGGACCAAGTTGGAAAAAAGATGGAGCCACGGGTATCAAGAGCTTGTCCTGGGCAGGCTTAGACTCTGGGGGACAGCCCCGATTTCATCAACCAAGTGGTAGCCTCCGGACCTTCAAGTTGTGGGAGGCAGAGTAGGCAATAGACCAGCGAAAGGCCCCGGATTGGGTCGACGGGAGATTTCTGCAAAGGCTGGTAGGCCACCGCGGATCTTTGTCTTTTTACGAGGCGCTATGGGTGAAGCACCCAAGAACTTGCTGAGGGAGCCCGACTTTCTCAAGCCTCGAGCCAGGTCCTGGAGTTTCTGGTCGTCGGTCAGGACGCCTAGAAATGCGCTGGTGGTGGAACTGAGGATGGTGGCAGCCACCTGCACCGGGCGCCGGACCGCAAGACTGCCACTACCACCCCCCGACGAATCTGACTCGGTGTAGCATGGCAGGCTGGGGTCTCCGAGTAAGCGGCGCAACGCGTATGAGGCGCCGGGCGGCAAGTACTGGTAGGCGCGTCGCCCGCTGTGGTCACGCGCTTGAACCTGCGCCCCCAGAACCTTCACCAGCAGCACCGCGGCGTCCTCGCGGCCGTGCAGAGCGGCCAAGTGCAGCGGCGTGTAGCCGCCGTGGGAGCGCGCGTTCACGTCGACCAGCACGCCCCCGCCCCGCGCCACCTCCACCAGCCGCAGCGCCATCTCCTGGTCCCCGCTCTTGGCGGCCCAATGCAGGGCCGTGTAGCCAGACATGAAGTCGCGCTTGGCCGCCAGGCCACAGTCACGCAGCAGTAGCCCGTGCAGCTGGTGGGTCCAGCGGCCACCGGACGCGCGTACTAGCCACTCGTGCTCAGTCGGTTCCAGGGGGACGGCGGACGGCAGCGTCGTGGCGGGCACCTCCTCAGTGTCGGGGCTCAGCAGACGCGGGCCGGCGCGCGATGGGCGCCTCAGGTGCGGGGAGCGGCCCAAGCCTAAACCGTGGCCTAGGCCAGACTCCTCCACCGAGAGTCGCCGAAGCAGCAGCGGGGAGCTCCGCGGGCTCCGCTCTTCCGACAGCTGACGGCGCGGGGCCAGCTCCTCCCCCCGAAAGCGCGAAGCTAGGGTGTCCGGGACGTAGCGCACCGGCAGCATGCAGGGCTTCTTCGGCGCAGCGCGTGGAGGGGGTGGCGGTGGCGGCTCTTCCGCGGTCCCAGGGCCAGGATCCGACTCTAGCGGGTCCGCGTCCGACAAGGTCGCCTCCGACGGGGATCTAGACGGTGGGGCCAGGTCTTCCGAGAATCCCTCCGAGGGCTGGACTAACTCAAAGGTTGGAATCAGGGGTTCTGAGGACCCCCGTGGCAGCTGGGCGTGGCCCAACAACAGCTCCCCATTTGACTGAATGGGCTCCGAGGCAGGGGTGTCCAGTGGCTCTGATGGCGGGGTCAGGTCCTCGGGTGGTTCCGTGGACCGCTGCGCTGCGGCCGGAGATGGGGCCTCCTGGGTATCCCTGTCCCCCGATGAGACGGAAACGATCGTCGACTGCGGGGTTGGCGCCCCGGGGCTGGTGGGGGCGCAGGCGGGCTGGGGCTCTGATCCTTCCCGGGCCCGCAGCTTCTTCAACACCACGAATTTGACGCCGTCGAACTCCTTCACCACCGCCACGGCGTTGACGAACTGCTTGAAGCGGTCCCTGCGCGCGGCGCGGCCACTCGGGTCGCCGGCATCCAGCAGCGGCTTGAAGCGGCTCAGCAGCTCGGAGTTGCGCACCTTTCCGCCGTGCTCCTGCAGGAAGCCCAGCACCGCCGCCTGGCTCACCCCGGCGGCTGCGGCGGCCGCGGCGGCTGCGAGCGCCATGGTCCTTCCCGGTCCCCGCCGCCCTCTGTTTCCGGCTGCTGGGCCAGATGGGCGTCGCGGCGCCCTCTAGGACGCGCGGCCGGGGGGTTCCTGGAGCCACCCGCGGAGCTCACCTGATTGCTTTCACGGAGGCCGAACGGGCGTGTCCCCGAAACTGGACCTCGGTCACGCCCGCGCGGCGAGTCCTGGCTGTCTCGGCGAGAAAGGCGCTGGGGGCCGCGGCGCGCATCCTCCCCCGCCCCGCCGGGCCCCCGATCTTCGGGGTACGTTTCAGCCTTTATATTCTGTCCAATGGGCTCCGGGCGTCATCCCCCGCGCGCGGTGCTCGCCTTACAGGTGACAGCTGCCACCAGCGCCGCGGAGGGAGTGCGGGAGCGGAAATTCTGCACCGCACCCCCTACCCGGGAATTAAAGGCGCAGTGCCATGCTTTAGCTGGGCTCGCGGTTGCTAGGTGGGTGTGTTCCCCAGGGATGCAGCGGTTACGGTCGACCGGAGGCAAGGTTTTTATTCCTTTAAGAAATATTTAGCCACCACAAACACCGGGTGATTATTTAAAAGCTACCATTTATTTAAAGACTATCAGTACCTTTTCAGTTGTCGATTGCGTTTCATGTGGAATACCGATTGCAAACAATTTGCAGGAAAGAATTCGATTGGCAATGCATTAACTAGAGGCTTAGGTGACGCGTTTTAAACCGCAAATTTTTCATGATAAAATAATACATTTTCACATGGAGTTTTTTTTTCAAATATTTTTTTAAAGATTTATTTATTTATGCATACAAGCTGGGGTACAGGCCAGAGGCGTGGGGCGGCGAGAGGGTTCACCAGAGCCAGAGCGGGGAGCAGAACAGGCAGATCAGAAATACACTGCTGAGGGGAGCAGCGGGCAAGGCAGGAGAGGTCTGCCGCACCATGTGGGATTCTCCCTGGCTGGGTGTCGAACTCGCATCGCCGGCTGCCGACAGCTCCACAGCCCAGCGCTTAACCGCTGCGCCACCAGGGAGGCCCCACATGGAGTTTTTGGGGATGAAACCATAGGAAAAATGAAGAGGGTAAAATATCACCTAAAACCACTACTAACATTTTGAAAAAATTTTCTCTACCCCCTACATTTATGTGTACACATGTTCGTTTCCTGCTTTAAGATTAGAA
>PVIJ01002312.1:0-164643 GCA_004024925.1 Scalopus aquaticus
AGAAACAGCCAGGAAGAATGCAGACTTGCCGCTAGGCTTATATCTAATGGGCATAAAATTTAACTTGAAAATCCTCTGTTACACCTGAGGTAACTTTTGTTGGCTAATTGAAATGAGTCTCAGGCTGGCGTGTGAGACATTTAGCAGCTGTTTCTGTTTATCTGTGAATTTCTCAATGAGTTTAGAGTCATTTTAATATTTTCTTTGGAAGATCAATTCTGGGCATATTGAACTGAAGTGACTATTTTTATGTCTCCTACGCTAAATACTGTAGGGGAAAAAGCCATAGGAACAACTTCAGATACTTCCTATTGTATCTGAAGGTATATGGTGTGCCATAAAAAGACTTCTGTCATATTTTAGACAGAAAATGCAACTACACTTTGAGGTACTCTGCAGGCTCGAATGTATGGAGAGGTCTTTAATAAAGCTGTGTCATAAAGGCAATGAGAAGGTAGATAAAATATTTTAGAATCATGCTTGGCATGTAAAGGATTTCTAATGAGCACATTTTATAAGGCTAAATTTGTTTCTAGCAAAACCATTTGTAGAAAGTATGATGATAGTTTATATGGAGATGGCTTAAGGGAGAAAGAACACTCTTCTAAACAAGATTGAGTTGTACTCTTCTGGGGAGGCAAATCAACTATTGCAGGAGTATAAATTCAACACCCTAGGAGGTTTTTGTATTTTCAGACAACTATGGAGAAAGTGATAAATGCTTATTAATTAAAACCATAGGTTTTTTCCCATGGTGTACCAGAGGCTTGTTTTGGATCTAAGAGTATGGAAATTAGCATGAGTGGGGCCTGGGGAGACAGAAGGCCCCTCCCTCCTTGGGACAGGATCCCAGGGAGTGATGCCCTTTCTCTGGGAATGCTAGTGTGGCAATATTTTGCAGTTTCTCCTCCAACTTTGCTGGTCATGTAACAAAGGGCATCGTTATTGCCGAGGGGGTGGTTTGGGGGGAGGCTCTCGGCTTGGAGGAGTAAGGGGATGATGATATGTGCTGCCCTGGGCTAAGGGGAGGCCATACTGTTGGCTGAATGACCCAATCTCTTTCCCAAGGGTTTTCTAGTGGACTCACGTCCTCACTTTAGCTTTTGGCTGACTGCTGTAGCCTGATCTGGAATTTGTAGTTTATATTTAAACAATCCTGAGATCCGCCAAGTATATAGTAACATGTCACTGCAGATTCCAATGCACTTTAAAGACCTTTTCTGACCCCTCCCTCTCCATACCTCCGCGTTAAGAAGATAGTCATGCCAGGAAGCTATAAATGCCAAAAGACACCACATACGTATATTCAGTCAGCAGGTTGAACGTGGTAGAAATGGGGGGTGGGAGGGGGCAGAAAACAATGAAGTCTCCCTCTTCTTCCTTGGTGTTTAGATGCAAATATTTAAAAAACATGCCAGTCAAATACAACTGTCTCTATTCTGGGGCTTCTGCTGTATAATATTAGCTGGTTTATTTTCTTTCAGCACTTACCAAATGTCAGAAATTACCTCAATTAATTGTTCACTTATTTATTATAGTCTTTCCTCACGCTAAACTCCATGATGGAGAATTTGTCATTCTTGCTGACTACTATATATCCTCACTGTCTAGCACATAGTAGGCCCTCAGTAAGCAATACAGTATACATAAATACATCTATGACTATTGACTGCAAATGCAATGATAAAATTTAGTTTTATAAGTATTTGAATATATGCTAAATCATGTTATGAACTATTAAATGTAAATAAGTGTTACTGTCCTACATTTTAATTTTTGTACCTATGTCCTGTTTCTTGCTTTTTTTCACTTAACAATAAATTTGGATATTACTCTATATTAATAAAAATAAAGCTGTTGCATTCTTTTTAAAGGTTACTCTATAATCCATACTATAGGGAGAGAGTAAATTTTTTCCTCGTAGGAGTCATACTATTAGTTGTTCATTATTGCGATTAGCTGGGTTTCAGAGTATCTGTTTCTCTAATTCCTTGTCAACATGTTATGATAGCAAAGTTCTTGATTGTATCAGTCTAACAGGTGAAAATTATGTCATAATTATACTTTGCATATTATAATTGAGGATATGTAACTTTTCATATTTAAAAGTCACTTGTTTTTCCTTTCCTATGAATTGTCTGTGCCCATATTTTGACTATTAAAGTTTAACCTTATTATTGTGTAGGACGTTTTTATGGATTAAGTGAATTAATTGCAAATATTTTTTCCTAGATTCTTGTTTGACTTTTGTCTATTTTTTCATGTAGAGTTTTTATGTGGATGAATTGATCTTTCCTTTCAGTATTCCAAGTTCTTTTGAGCTCTGGGGGGCTTTTCCCATCCTAAGTCTTCCAGAATTTTTGTAGTTCTTATGTATTTTCATTTTTAGTGTCTAAAATGTTATATCTTGTATTTTTGTATGAAGTCTTATATATGGAAACAATTTTATCTTTTTCTACAGATGGGTAGTTGTCCCATACTCTTTACTGAAGACTATAGTATTTTCTTCTTGATTTGAAATAACTGTATCTTATATTAGACACCATATTAATTTGGGTCTGTTTAAATCCCATTGACATCTCTGTCTGTTCACCCATTTTATTATGTATGTTATTATCTGCTTTACTTGGCCTCCTATCATTTTTTTCCTGAGAAATTTTCTTGTTATTGTATTAATCTGTTTACCATTATGAACTAGAAGCATTTTGTCTAGTACCTACCCCCTCCCCCCGTCCCAAACCAAAACATGTTATCATTTTTACTGGGATTGCATTAAATTTCTGATTGATGCTTAGGGAGAATTGTCTTCATTATGAATTTTCATGTATTCAAGGGTGTTTTTGCATATCTCTTAGTAGTAGTAGTATAACATTTCTTCAAAGAGGTGTATATTTCTTAAGTTTATTTTTAGTTGGTTTTTCTCCAACTATTGTAAGGGTGTTTTCCTTTGGTGCTTGTTGTCTGAATACATAAAAGCTATTTTTTTCCATTATATTTGCTTACACACACACACACATTATCCAGGCAACTTACTGAATTTCTTATTGTTCATGATAGTTTTCAGGTGGTTCAACCTGAATTGTTCAGGTAGATATAAGAAACATTTTCCTCCAATTTTATTTTCTTTTGTTTCACTGAATTGTATCCTATCTCCAGAGTAATATTGAATAACATTATATAATGATTTCATGGGAAAATTCCTAGATAGGCACTTATTTTGGTATATTAGTCTTTGACTAATTTTTTTTTGTATGACATTTTTTTAATGTTGGTGTTTACAGTACTTTTCTATTTTTTTGGTGCTATCTTGGTCAGATTTTGTCATCAATATTATGCTGCTTTGACAACCAATTTGAAAGATTTTTGTTATCAGGAAACAGTTTTGGAAAACTTTTGCAGTATGTATTCCTAAAGATTTGGAAAAACCTATTCAGGTTTGGTTGTTACTTTCTTGGAGGGAATAGCTTTTTGAGTGTGGGAGAGACTGTGAATACGGTGGATTTCATACATGTAATTCGGTGACATTATGTGACAAAGGTGAAGGGATTTTGCAGCTATAGCTGTGGTTCCGAGGTAGCTGGCTTTTGAATTAATCAAAGGGAGATTCTCCTAGGAGGGGCCAGCCTCACAGGTGAATCCTTAAGAGGGACTCAGCCCACTCTGAAGGCAGAGACTTGAATATTTGAAGTGTAAATCATAGGCAGTGCTGTATACCAACATAACCGTCATAAAAAAATTAAAATGCTCACCAAGAAAAGAAATATTTGAAGTGTGAGAGAAATTCTGTTATCAAATTTTAAGAAATAAGTTGCTGTGTTGCATGAGGGCTGCAGATGGACCTTTTTGGCAAGGGCCTGGTCTCTAAGAGATCTTTATCTGACATTTTAAAAGTATAAACCTATTGTAGTTATATAACAGTTGTTAAACTATAAGTGTACTTAATTTTTTTTTAATGGCTTATGTGCCACGTAGGGAAACTAAAATTTGATTTTGTTGGGTTATTATTTTGATTTTTAAAGTACAAATAGATAAAATCTATATTTGTTCTTGAGAAAAAAAGAAGGTTAAGGTCTAGGATATATGATTTACTGCGTGATAACCATACCAAGTTGATGGGTATTACTTGTTTGAGTAAAGAACTGAATATTCTATACTCAATGGTTAGTCCCTATTGTGTATATCCAACTCTTATTGAATAACCATTGCATTTTGAAGATAATAAAAATTAAATTTTCCATTAAATCATAACAAGAATCGTCAACCCTCATCTTTAATAAAAATCAGAGAGAAGGAAGCTGCATTTCCTTTTTCAAGTGGTTTTGGAGAGTGACAGGCACTTTTCCACCAAGGACATACAGCCTTCTGTTTTCTAGCTAAAAGAAATTAGGCTAATGGCTCTGAGAGCAAACCCAAATTCTAACCTTCCTTTGATATTAACTATGTAATGGCCTGTCTTTGCAATTATGAAATAGAAATTATATTTTTACTTTGCATTAGTGCTGAATGGGATAAGAAATTAAATTCAATGACCTTTCAGGGTAACTCATTACAGTTTTTTTGTTAAGGGAATAAATAATAGTTATTACCACGATGGGAAGAACAGAATAGCCAGAACTTTGGGAAACAGGTAGCCCAAAGTAAAGATTTGTAAGTCATAAAGTCACACAAAACAAATGGAAGCTGTCAAAGTCTCCAACATATTGTGGTCACTTGAAGCTGTATTCACTTATTTTTGTATAGAAGGACTACAACTCACACATCTTGTTATGTTCCATGTGTTTCTCATCTTCTCTGTTTACCTAGGAGCCTGCCTTGTTCACACCTAAGTATCACAGGTCCTTGAATAAGGTCATTTCAATCAATGTCCTTTCCTTAGGATGTTGATGAGAGGGAAAAAAAAGTTGATATTGCTCTGAGTGACATTATTCTCAAACCTGATTTCATTTTATGCCCTTTTGTTTAAAGTTGTGGTTTCCAAGAACCTATCCATGAAACAGTTTCAAAGAAGGCCCAGAGGCTTATTTTAGAACTGATATTTTCCCCTCCCCACTTCAGAGAGACTACACAAGATTGGGCTGGGGGAAGGGAAAAGAAGTGGAAACTATAAAACAGAAGAGGAATCAGTGTGTGGGACTGGGTAGCAGAGTGGAAGAGAGTGAGAAAGCTACCTCGCCAAGAATGACTTCGCCCACAGACTCACTGAACAAAACTGGAGACTCACAAGCTCCCCTAGTCAAAGGTAGGGAGGCTGGTAACCTGAGTGGGGATGAGGACGAGAGGGAGAACCTCTCCTCAGTCCTAAATTAACAAGTGGGAAAGTTACCCGATTCCGCTACTTGAGGTATTCCTGTCTCTCATTCGACTGAAAGTTTTTGACAGCAAGGACTGAATCTCTGTTCAGTCAACTCAGTGATTAACCAACCATTACTCTGCATCCGTTTTGTAAAGGCGCAGGATGGTATTCAGATTATGGTGACTATATTATGGTAGACTGCACGGTGCATTGAATACATCTGAAAGCTTTTGCTTATCTCAAACTTCGTATTTCTGACCAAATGTGATTGTGCTAGTTTGCAAAGCTTGTAATTGTGGGAAATTTATTAAATCTCGTTTAAACTGATGATAAACAGTTATGAAAAAAGAAAGAACTGTTGTTCATGTCAAAACTAATTTGAAGAGTTTGAAAAGATTGTTAAGAAAATTGCTGTGAAATTAAATGGTGGTGAGGTAACCATAAAAGATTGGGTAAAATCATAAACATAACAGAATTCTAATACTGCATTAAGATAACTTCAAAGTGTCTTCAAGTTCTTATTCCAATGTAAAAGAACCCAAACTTGAATGCAAGAGAATGCAATGTGGGTGTGGTTTATGAACCTCTAGTTTTAAACCTGTCACTGTATCTAAATGTAGAAGGAGAAGATTTGGTTTCTCACATTAGAAGAGTGGTGAATAAGGGCCTCCCTTGTGGCCTCAGGGTTAAGTCTCAGTGCTATCACTGCTATGGTCTGAGTTCAATTCCCTGCAAGGGAGCTGACCCACACATGGCACAGCAGACCTCTCCTGTCTTGCCCGCTGCTCCCCTTAGCAGTGTATTTCAGTAGATCTACCTGTTCTGTGCCCTACTCTGTCTCTGGAGAGTTCTCTCTGGCCTACCCCCCAGTTCTTCTATGCATGTGTGCGTGTATGCATACGCACGTGCGCGCACACACACACACACACACACACAAACACATACACATACACATACACACAAGACTGGTGAATGCATATGCATTTATATGGTTACTATCCAAAAAATTATTAAAATAGTTTGTGCCTTCTTGTTTTAATCAATGTTTATGTTTAATGGGCAAAATATTTGTGTCAAATGTACTTCATTTCTCCTCAAACTTCACATTTCTGACCAGATGAAATTGTACTAGTTTTTAAAGCTTGTAATTATGGAGTTTAATTTAATTAAGTATTACTTAAACTGATGAGATACAGTTATGAAAAGGCTTCTTCTGCATCAGCCATCTAGTTTGAATGGCACATGCACTCATGGTGATTGATAGTTATAGAGAGAATAGTTGGTTTTCAAGAAGAACAAAGTCTGGACGGTTAGTTAAAATCTCTGCCATAAATAGGTCAGAAATGAAAGTATGAGTTGCCATCTTTTCTGGGAAGGAAAGGAAAGTACTAGGTCAGTGGGTTTGCAGCGTAGATGGAGACAGGTGAGGCAGATAATGAATGGAAAGTTTCATGTTGGGATTCAGCCTGTTCATTTGATTTGTGTAGTAATTAGGAGCAACTGTGAACTTTTAGGAAGGGTAAATAAAGCAACTCAGGTAATAAATGCATAAAGTATGAAGATAGGTTCAAACAGCAGAAAGATTATAGGAAGGAAAGCTACTAGGAAGGTTATTGTACATGTCCTGAGTTATTACTGTGACTATGGACATGAAATATGTTATAAGCAGGTAGAATGAGTAATGGTGGTGAATTGATTCTCTAGGCTGATACTGGAGAGTAAGCTTTTCCAGAGCAAGAATCTTCTCACACGTGAATCTCAAGAGGGTAGCTCAGATCAGCCCATTGTACTGATCAATGAATGACTGTTCAATGAATTAATGATTGTTCAATTAATTAATGATTAATTAATAAATGTTGCAAGATTGTTGAGCATTAATTTGAAGTTTCCTTAGAAGTCTGGATCTTAAGCTCAACACATTGGAAGAATGGTCAACATGTACTAGAAGTGATTACATAGTGTGTCCACTCTATTAAGAATGGCATTGAAATAGGCTGGGGCTTCCAGGTTTATCAATTCCTTCAGAACATGTGATATTTTAACCAGGCTGAGTCCAAAGTCCGGTAAAGGTAGTGTCCCCTAGAGGGGTTTGCTGTTGAGAATAAATAGCCCCAGGTAAACTGCTGAATTTGCATTTGGGGTGGGGTTTCTGATGAGGGATAAAGAAGACTGAAGGAGAAAGAAGAAGCAGTCACCATGATGTAGGACTGAAAGCGGCAGTCGCCATGCTGAAGGAATAGAAGAAGCAGTTGCCATAATGTAGGAAAAGAAGAAACGTTTTTGAAATCTTCAGTGACTTTGGGGCCAGCGACTTTGGAGGCTTTGCAAGTAGCCAAGCGATAGAAACTGCTCCCAGTTTTGTCTTTACTGCAGCCGAAGGAAGAAGGCAGAGGCCTGAAGTGGCCACCTTCCTAAAATGCGTGAGTACAGTCTGATGGGTTGTCTGGCTGCTGTATTTGCTGTTTGCGGTGTTGTTGGCCTGGTGCTGTGCTGGGGCACCATGGCAGTTTCGGGAGCATCTCCAGTTGTGTTTTGTGTCGTCCTCCTGAGTTAGAATCTGGCCTACACTCTGGCAGTTGCGCGTCTGCAGAAGAAGGAAGACGCCATTTTGGAATCGTAGCCTATTGTTTGGAAGAGGAGCTCCACATCAGCGGTGGCCGGAAGATGCCATCTTTGTTACTTTTCTGGGACTTAAAGGACTGGACATTGTTATAAGTAAGGTAAATGGCCACAGGTTGATTTTAGTAATTCTTTGTTTTTTCCTGTTTGTTAAATAAATCCCATTGTTATTGTTCCCTAAGCCTGAGTAGTCTTGCAATTGTGTGCTGGTGCAGAACCAGTATAGTGACCGGTAAGCAATTTGGGCACTACCTTTGGCCAAATTTTAAAGCCCCATTTACCTGGTATCAGTATTACCTGGAGCCCCAAACTGTTTCTGCATAGCTGAGGCTAGTGATCTAAACTCTACCCAGACTACGGATGGCCCCAGAAGTACTGGATCAATATTGGTACTGAAGTACTGGAAGCATGTTGGTAAGCTTGTGGGGGTGGAAAAGGACACCCTAAATTAAATCTAGTCGTCTATTGCCTGCATCTAAACTTTGTCTTGTGCCAGAGAACTTTTGTGGAAAAAAGGTCTTCCCTGGGCTTCATTCTGAATCTTGTGCATATCTAACTAGTGTTTACTCTTCACTTTTATTTTCTGAGAAGTGTTTTCTGCAGTTGAGGGGCAGACCTTTTGAAAATGCTAACATTTGGGGTTTCATCATTGGGGAATGGATGTAAAATGCACTATGGAAAATCAGACTCATCATGGTTTTAATATTATTCCAGGAACCTCAAATGATAGACAACAGCTAAAGATGTAGTTAGCTTTGTCTCGCTACACTGAGCAGTCCCTGTTGGGTTCCAATTTGTTTGCAGGTCCAATGCCCTAAACTGAGTACCTGGAACAATGCCTGGTATAAATTAGATGCTCAATAAAAGTTTGTGCAACAACTGACCAAAGCTGCTCTCTCCTCCCTAGCAGCTGGCTAACCTAGCAATGTTTGAAAGACAGCTGGCTGATTCAGAGCCACACAGGAGTCCAGATTCCTATTAAGAGACTGGAGACAGAACAGGGCAGACAGATCATTTCTCCAGAAAGCTCTGTCCCTCAACTGCCCCCTGAAAGTAACACTGCATTGACTTTATGACATGGAATCTACCCTTCTAATGTGATGTTAGAAAAAGGAAAGAAAGATATTCACAGAGAGAAAAGAGGAGCACTCGTAAGCAGATGCTGTTGGATCAGAAACCCAGCCCTTCCTACACAGCAGTTTTCTGGAAATATTTTCATTCAGAGATGGAATCTTGTCATAAACTTTGAAGAAATAATTCTTTGGATGAAAAGTAGGATGATGCCTGATAATGACCACAGATAGAAATCCTTTGAATTATAGCTTTTATATTCTAGACCTAATACAACTTCTATATCATGATATGAACTAGAAATATGAACTGTCAGTTATCTGTATACATTTCCCAAACCGTAAGTGCTGAGCAGTGTATATCTTACAGTGTTTGGCACTATACAATTAATCAAAATGGTATATGGACTGTGTCTCAAAATACAGGCATTTGATTTTTCTTTTATTTTTATTTACCATTTAACAGAGCTATTTGTGTACACTTCTTTTGATTCCTCTCACTTGGAGAAAATTCTTGCTTCAATGCAAATTCTACCAAAGCCTGTTAAAGTCGGTTTCCCTCCTGTTCTAGGCACGAAGAGGGAAGGACAGGAATCCCAAGGTCAGTGCACAATAGCGAGAAGAATGAAGGGACAGGTCTGAAATGGGACTTAGTAAGACATGGCTGTCACCAAAGAATCTGTCATTCCAACCAAACAACCTGGGGCAATTTAGTCCTGCACTTCCAGTGCTGTTGCCATGGTTTCTAGACAAAGCCCAGAGGGCTGCATTCCAATTATATCCTTCAGAATGACAGATAACTGAAAAATAGGAAGTGGGGTAATAAAATCTCAGGTCACTCAGAGGAGATGTGATAGATACAAATGACAGAGAAGTGAGAGATGCAAGGTGTGTGGGTCTAAAAAATACCTTTGTGCTTTCGAATGCAAATGTATATTCTGCCAACTCGGCAGAATTTCCCAGAGAAATTTTATCCTTTGTCCAGTTTATTATTCAAAACCAGGTATCTCTTGCTTAATAGAATTTTTCCTAATAACATTTTAAACTGAAAGAATTCATGAGTTAGGAGAATTAAAGTAAAAAATTGCTTGAGCCATGAAAAATAAAATCCTCCATTCTGATGCTCTTGCATATACAATAGTGCCATTTTTCTTGAATGCTGGGGTCTAATATAATATTCTGTTTTTCTAGTTGAAAGTATTATTGTAAACTCTGCACCCAGTTTTGGGCAACATCTGATAATCAGTATTTCGCCAGGGTCAGCAGAAAGTTTGTTGCTGTGCTTTTGAAGTATAATGAATATATTCGCTTCTGGCCAATGGGGGCATCATTAGGTGGAGAACAAAAGTTTATCAATAAATCTGAATGGTGAGCTGGGACATCACAGGCTATTTTGTTTTTATATTCTCTACAATTAAGCAGAAATGGTGTCTTTTTACCTTTCGTGAAACTGGGCGCTTTAATTTTTAAAACTTAGGAAGCTTTCATCCAAATCTTTAAAATTATCTTGTTTCTTATCTATAATAGGGAATAATACCTACCTGTGACTTTAAATCAGATAATGCAGATGAAGCACTTAGCTCAGCATCTAGCACAATATCACTAAATAGATGCTATTTCTACCATTATTACCATTATCATCGTGCCTTTTGCCACATATTCTGTGACGAGCACTAATATTATAACAGAGGAACTCAAAAGGATTTAAATTCAAGGATTTAAAACTAGGTGTCTGTTATGAAGCTAAGGAAAAAAACTACCCTTAGATGTGAAATTAGATGTGTTTGAATGATGGCGGAAATTAAAAAAAAAGCACTAATGTAATAAATGGTATTTCAAGGATTACTGCTAGCATAGAGAGAGGGAAAATTCTAGATGTTCCGAAGTCTGCAGTCAGACCTCCTGAGTTTCTCTTTGGGGATACTTATATTTAGGACACTTGAGAACAACATAACATTTTTGCTAACACTGAATTTGCTAACATTGAATATAGCAGTTAGAATTTTGTAAAAATCAGTTTTATTATTTCCTTTTCAGGCATACATTCAAAAAGTTTAGATGGAGTCTGACTTTTTTTTGGTCAACAAGAATTGGTTTGATTTTATAATAGAAGTAATGAGGAAAAACTGACTTACTTGACAGGAGATTTGTGTGGGATACATTTCGTAAGAATCAATTCATACTTTTAAATAAAGAATGACAATGACAAAGGGAAAGAAAGAAATTTTTTTTTTTCCCCTGTGACTGCTTTCTCAAAATTTTCTTGCATGTTTGGAGTATGGTCTTTCACTATTTGCTGTGCTTATCTGGTGCCACATGTTGTGGCAAATTTTTTTCATTCATAAACCCTGGAATCTGATATTCTGTCCTATATATGTATACAGATGTAACAAAGTATAAAATGTTACTGAGTACTTGTAGCCAAAACTAGAGAGATTTGGGCAATTTCAGATAAAAATAAATTTAAAAACTCACTTGTTTTGGAATTATCTGAAGAACAGTTTTAGTTTGTCATTCAGTTTTTAAAATTCTGATTTTGGAATTTTGGAATAACTGATAATTACTGAAGTGTGAGCAAACACAAAGGATAAAACTCCAACAACCTAATTTCTTCATGTTAAGTCATCTACTCTTTGTTCTAAGTACTTTACTTATTTTTCTAAGATTTATTTATTTATGCATACAAGAGCCGGGGTGTAGGCCAGAGGTGTGTGTGTGGGGGGTGTGTGTGAGAGGATTCACCAGAGAGAGAGTGGGGAGTCTAACAGGCAGATCCACTGAAATACACTGTTGAGGGGAGCAGCAGGTGAGACAGGAGAGGTCTGCTGCGCCGTGTGGGAAGCTCCCTGGCTGGCGTATTGAACTCTTGCTTAGCTCCCTGGCCAGTGATCGAACTCTTGTTGCAGTGGCTGCCAATAGCTTGATAGAGCTGAGACTTAACCCCTTGTGCCACCAGGGAGGCCCTTGTTCTAAGCACTTTAGAAGGAATGCACTTGTCGGTGGAGTGGTAGGCCTGTGAGTACAGCATTCTTTCTGCCTGCAAACAGGACTATGAATTATTTCTTTTCTGCATTTCTTTTACAGCATGGCTTGCCTCATGACACACGGGAAGGAAGTGGCTTCTCTCACCCATGAGAGGCCATGCCTCTTTTCATTGAACCCTCTCACAACGTAAGTCACAAATCAAAATGATCTTCTATGAGAATTGTCAGACATATGAAGACGTGGTATGAGGAGGGACTTGAGGGCTTACCTTGAAAGAGATTTCATATTGTTCTCCTCCCCAGATTTCTAAACCTGGGTCATAGCCACCTAGCTCCCAGAACCATTTTCGATCCACAGCAAAGAGACCTCCAGCCATAACGGGAGACCTGTGAAATGAATGAGATCATCTTTAAAGGGCTAGAAACATCAGGGGCAGTGGCATCTTCCTTGGGGGCGGGGGGGAGCGGGTTAGGAAGCAAATGTCAAGACATGTTTCAGTGGTCAAGGGTATGGAGTTTTTCACCCCTGCATTTCTGTAAGCAGGTTTAGGATTTGGTCTAAAATACATCTTGGGATTCCCAAGAGCATCAGACTTTGCAGTTCAGCTTCTAATGCAACTAGTTCCTTTTGGAGTGACATTTGCTGCACATGTTTATCATTAGCAAGAAAGCCGTGCCTATGAATAGTGGATACTTTGAGAAATATCATTCTATTTTATGACTTGTCCTTAAAGTGAAAGGAATCTTTCACTATCAGATAAAAATATAGAAAACAGCATCAGAGACCGTATCTTTGAGTTAATCTTTACACGCGTGTTTACCAGCACCAAGCATTCACAGCTCATGTCCACTGGAGTGATTGGTTAGAATTAAATAACCAACCACATTGGTTCTTTTTTTTTTTACAAAGATTTATTTTTATTTATTTATGCATACAAGAAATAGGGTATAGGCCAGAGGTGGGGGAGGGGTGAAAGGATTCACCAGAGACAGAGTGGGGAGCAGAACAGGCAGATCTACCAAATGAAGTACACTGCTGAGGGGAGCAGTGGAGGAGACAGGAGAAGTCTGCTGCACCATGTGGGAATCTCTCTGGCCGGGGATTGAACTCACGCTGCAGTGGTTGGCAGTAGTTCATAGAACTGAGACTTTAACCCCTGAGCCACCAGGGAGAGCCCAGAATTGGTTCTTTAATGAAGATGCTGAAGTTGGACTTTAAACTAGGTCCTTTTACTCTGTATTATTCTTTAGGGTTTTTTTGTTTTTCTAAGAGATATTCCTTTTGATCAGATAATAACCTTCAAGTGTTTTACTCCAGTAGGAGGTGTTATAATCACATTGTTACATAACTATTATAGATAGTTGTTAATCTTTGGATGCTGCTCTAAAGGTTCTAGTAGCTGAAAGGCATCTATTGGGGTTTCAAGTGCTCACTGTATGCTGAGTTCTAGGCTGAGAGTTTTGCCTCGATGAATCCTTAACAACACTGTATGAACATTATCCCCATGTATTATGTGAAGAAACAGATAGAAGTTAGGAATGTTGCCCGAAGTTGGAACTAGTGTGTGGTGTTGGTGGGACTGCACCCAGATCCTCTGGTTTCAAAGCCCTTCAACTTACTATTTTTACTGTCTCTGTCTCAGTGTTTGGGGGTGAATAGAGACTACTGTCTACACCTGACTAGATAACAACTAGGGAATACCTTCACGCAGACCAAGCAGGTTTATAAAAACACACTTTCAGCATAGTTTTGGTGACAGTTTTGGAAAATGCTTGAAACGGTATTTATAAATGAAAGTACAAGGCATTAAACACTGAAAACACACATTTAAAACTATGCGCAAATGGATTAGATGTACCAATTTACAGAACAGCTGAAGATTTGCTCTTGGTAACAGTTAGGAAGCACTCGCACAATAAGAACATGAATTTGTCTATCTCTGTATTATTTTTCAAAGATTTTGTATCTTAAGATGGCAGCTATTTATTTCAATTTAAGAATATTTTTTAATGTGTAGACTCTGTGTAGATGGAAATATGATAAGACTGGAAGAGGGTTTTATTTTCCACTCTAGGAAAGTGAACAGGATGTAAAACAACAACAGTGATTTTCATACAATTTAATACTTTGTTTGAAATAAAGATTCTAGAAATATTGATGCACCTACTTTAGCCCTCTCTCCAGCCACCTAATCTTTTTTTTTTTTTTTCATTTTACACTCACTGAACTTTAAGAGTGAAACTAGTGCTGTAACAATTATTGGGTACAGTTCCCCAGTGAGTGTACTACTGCAGTGTAAACTGTACTTCTTCAGGGTTTGGAAATGATTAGAAATTCCTAATCTTATTCAATCGGAACCACAAATAAAAAGATTAAAATTATACAAATCTATTGCCTTTAGATTCTGTAAAACATGAGACCAAAGTGTATGAAAATTAGTAGTGTGCAGAATGAATCTCCGTACTAGAATTATCAAAGATATAGGTTATTATAATATTAGGCAAAAGGAAGTCCATATTGATTTTTTATTAATAATTTGTTAGAAATACAATATCGTTTTCTTCACAAGTTTCTAAAAAATCATATAATGTATTTCAAGTTGATTTTAGGGATAATAAAATCAATTCATATGGATCCTCTTTACCTTTATTGCTATTTTTCCAAACCTAAAATGAGATAGGGTTTCCTATGCTGATTTGTGTGAATGACTGATAAGAAGCAAACCTTTTATTTACTTATGAATTTATTTATACTTGTCTAAAAATCTGTTAAACAGTTTGAGGTACAGTTGGCATGCAATAATTTGCACATATTCTGAGTGCACAATTTGATATATTTTGTTTCATATCTAGCTCCTTACAGTCACTGCATTCAAGAAAATAAAGATATCCATTATTCTCAGATGTTTCCTCAATAAAATCCCTTCCTCCTGACCCTGTCTTCCTTTGCTCTAGGCAACCACTAATTTGTGATTAGATCACATAGTCTAGAATTTTTAAATAAGTGAAATTGTACATTATGTACACTGTTTCATTTAATCTGGCTTCTTTTTGTCAGTAAAATTATCTTGAGATTCACCCATGTTGTAGCAGATATTAATAATTCACAATTCAGTCTTTTTCTTTGCTGAGTAGTATTCCATTTGCATGAATATGCCACAGTATGATTATCTGTTCATCTATTGATGTTGATGGATATTTGGGTTGTTTCCAGTGTGGGGCTATTATTACACATAGTCATTACACAGCTATGAGTTTCATGTACTAATCTTTATGTGGACCTATGCTTTCATTTGTCTCCAGGAAATATCTATTGATAAGATCATCTGACAAAAATTTTATGATGGATCTATATTTAGCTTTTTAAATAGCTGCCAATCTAGTTTTTGTAGAGAAGTTGTGTTTTATATTCTCACCAGCAGTTTTGAGTTCTAGTTGGTTCACATCCTCATCAATACTTGCTAGGGACAGTCTTTTGAAGATTAGTATTATAGTAGCAGTGTAGTGGCATTTTACTGTGGTTTTAGTTTATGTTTCTATAATGATAACTGATGTTGAGAATATTTGTGTCTTTTTCCTAATCAGTCTGGCTAGGCGTTTATTAAATTTATTGACCTGCTTAAAGAACTATCATTGGGTTTCATTGATTTTTCTCCATTGCTTTTCTGTTTTATATTTCATTGATTTCTTTTTGATCAGTATTGTTGTAATTCTTCTACTTACTTTGTATTTAATTTGCTCTTTGTATTTAATTAACTTCTCTCTAGTTAATTAAGGTGGAAGTTGAGATAATTGATTTAAGAGTTTTCTTTTTTCTGTTGGTATTTAGTGCTAAAATTTCTTCTAAGTACTGCTTTAGCAGAAGCCTACAAAAATATTTGTAATGTTGTAATATTCATTATTTGAAAGTATTTCCTAATTTTATCTTTTTGTTTATGGGTTATATAGAAGTATGTAGTTTCCATATATTTTTGAGATTTTTCTGTCATGATTCTAATTTAACTCGAAGGTAGTCAGAACATATATTTTGTATGCCTTAAATTCTTTTAAATTCATTGATACTTTGCAACGTCTCAGAATGTGGTCTTGGTAAATGTTTCATGTAGTTTTGAAAATAATGTGTATTCCATTGCTGTTGAATGAAGTGTGGAGTGTTCTATAAATATTTACTAGATAAAGTTGGTTAATAGTGTTCAAGTCTTCTGCATACTTACTGATTTTCTGTCTCCTTATTCTGTTGATTATTGAGACAAGGATATTGAGATATAGCACTGTAATTCTGAATTTGTTTATTTCTTCTTGCTGTTCTATCAGTTTTTTGCTTCATGTATTTTGTAACTGTCAATAGATGTATAAATGTTTATGACTTCTGTGCATTCTTGATATATTAACCTGATTATCATAATGAAATGACTTTTATATTTTATATATTTATGTGTGATATATCCATGAATTGGTAATATCCTTTGCTCTGATATCTCCTTTGTCTTGATATTAGGTCTCTTTAGATTTGTATTGTCCAAATATTAATTTTCTTAGTATTTACATCCTTTTACCTTACTTGGGCCATAGAAGTCCACTGTGCCCTATGGAAGTATGGGGGTTTCAGGGAACACCCAGAGGATCACATTGGGAGGCAAAATCCCACACACTGGGACCTAGGCCTTGATAAACTTTGTTTTGTGTGAAATTGGCAGAACTACTGGATTTGAAGGAACTCAGTGGCTTGGGCAGTAGGAGTGGAGAAAGGGATCACTGTTGACTGTTGGTGATTATCAGAAGGGTAACCTTGGTCATGTGGCTTGAGGAAGATTCTAGAACTATTGCCCTTTCTGAGAAAGGGGATCTGCCCAGACAAGTAGACTGAATACCTGACTAATTTTGTCAAGGGAACTCAGAATTGAGTTTCAGTGGCTCTGAAGAATATTAACATTATGATTTATCACACACAACTGAATTTGTGAATGAAATCCAGATCCCACCACCCAAATGTGAGTTACCTTTTGTGCATTGTTGCACTGAAATCAAGAGAAGAATGGCTGTTTCATATATGTTAAAGGTAAAAGATTTTAATGTGTCACATTTTTTCCTCCTCAGATGAAGTGAGGGTGAGCAGTTTATTTCTTCCAGCAGGTTCTTTTGTTCTCTGTTTTTGATTTTAAATATATTACTATATATTGCTTGAAACTTTCTCCACTGGTCCCATTTCCAAAATCTCTTATTTGTTTATCATGTTTCCTGATTTCTTCCAAAATGTCCCAGCTGGTTTTGTTCCCTTCAGAATGTTAACATGCTGTAGATGTGTCTTAATGTAGCTCTGTGTCCATGTGTCTTTTAATACACTAAAGTACTCTGTGAATAGTTCATATCATCACAGATTGAGTTTTGAGTTGTGCTCTTAAAAAACAACTGTCATCCTTGGGATGTCTTTTAAAATTAACGTAACCATGGAAGCAACATGTTCCCATTGAAGAGTCTTTATTCTTCAGGTCATAGAACTATTACTTTTCTGCATATTTAATGGAAGTCAATTTTCTATTTACATGAAGTCTAATGAGGCTGGTAATAAGCACACTTTCCTTTTCTCCTTGTGGTAGACCAGCTTATGTTTGTACGTCAGTCTTGCTCTTTAAATTTATAAAGTGAAAATGCAGAAGAGTAGTAAAGCCATTATTTTGCACCAATGAAAAACTCTTCGTGTTCTCATTTGCAAATGTAATTTTCCAAGTGGTTGTTTTCACTGAGCCCAGATGTAGTTCTGCTAGTAGGCTCACCCTCTCATTTCCATAGCATTCCAAGGAGTTGCTAATCTTCCTTCATCTCTATTTTGTAGTGATTCTATTTTCTCTATAGGAAAACATGGTGGCATTTTAATACAAAACTTTTCTCCAGGATATTTTGCCTATCTTTTGCATTTCAGACATAAAGAATTATTTCAAATTTTAGCACATCTCCTGTGATCTTTGGGGGTCAGAATAATAAAAAAAAACATGACATTATACTAAAAGATAAATATTCTGAAATTAAAAAAAATTGCTAGTAATTAAAACAGGCTCAGAAATCTAAAGGAAACCTTCATTTTGTTTTCTCAGAAAATAAATTGGCTCTCAATTTCTACTCACTTCTCACTGGGTTGCAGGGAGGATTCTGGACATGTGGATTGCAATGTGAATTTGATCAGAAATGAAATGGCACGATTTCCCTCAGGGCGAAGGGAGAATATTTTCAACTAGAATTCAATTCTTGAGTAAAATGCTATTGCAGATTCAAATATTTTTTTTTTTTTTTTAACAATTTTGTCCTTTTAAGTATTGTATCATTACTTAAATTGGAATTTGGAAAGAGTGGCTAAATAACTACTGGTAAATTTGTTTGTATGATTTATCTTTAAAGTTTGCCTTCTTGAATGATTTCCTTACTTTTTTTTAAAAAAAATGATTTATTTATTTATGCATACAAGAGCTGGGGTATAGGGCAGAGGTGTGTGTGTGGGGAGGGTGGGTGGTGAGAAGGTTCACCAGAGACAGAACAGGCAGATTGACTGAAATACACTGCTGAGGGGAGCAGTGGGCGAGGCAGGAGAGGTCTGCTGCAACATGTGGGTCAGCTCTCTGGCCCGAGATTGAGCTCATGCAGCAGTGGCTGGCGATAGCTTGATAGCACTGTGTCTTTAAACCCTGCGCCACCTAAGAGGCCCAATTTCCTTACTTTTGATAGAATTAGAGAGGTGAGGGGGAGTGTGACCCTTCTGTTGGGCAAGGAGGTGTCAATCTGGGCAAAGAGGGAAGCAGATGCTAGGCTAGGAGAGAGAGGTCCTCTTTGGAAGACCAGGATGTCGAGTAATGAGAAAGTTTGATTCCAATCACAGAAAGATGTGCTTTCTTCTGACTCAATCTACTTGGGACAATGGATGTATAATAGGAGAAATGACATGAAGAATGTGTCAAATGACGGAACTGTACAAGGAAGGAGGTTGACACTTAGCTCACCTGGAGTCAGCACAGCTGGGCCAGCTGAGGCCTCTGTCTGCTCCCCGATCACTGAAGAAGCCCTATAGGATGCTGAAGTTTCTGCCTTAGCATCATTACTTTTTATTTATTCTACTAAGCTGCCTTAAACTGCCAGACAAAAATTCTTTATTTTTTTTAAAAACAGGCACAAGTGTTAGCAGCAGCAAAAATAGCAATAGAGTTTTCCTGCTCTTTTTTTCCCCCGAGAGGGAATACTTACTAGGACTGTGTCCTAGGAATGAGGGATTCTCTGACATACTAAGTGGAAGATGGAGTAACACCAGGAACAAGAGGGGATCTCAGGTTGGTTAAATTTGAATTTTGGATGGCATGTGACCTTATGTTCGATTGTGACCTTATGCTCATGGCCCCAGGGAATCATGGCTTCTTGTCTCCACGCCCTTGTGGGCACTGACTTGCTTGGCACAAGACTTGGTCTAACCAACATCAGCAAGGTGGTGTGAGCCTTGTGCCGTGGCGCTGCGTTCTCTCCCCCTGGGAGCTTGGCTGCGCTGTGAGACACACAAACGTCCTGACAAGCAGCACCGCCCACTGGAGCTGTGAGTGCAGCTGTCCTTGGGCGCCCCTCTCCACCTTGAGCCCCAACTGCTGCAGGTGCGGGCCCCTGGGTGCAGGGTGACCAGCCGTCCTGTTTTGCTGGAGACTAATAGGTTTCCCTGCGTGCTGGATTTCTAGCGCTGTAACTGAGACACTCCCCAGCAAAGCAAGAGGAGTTGCTCATCCTACATAGGTGAGTCCAGCGGAAGAGCCATTCGGTGGAGGTTAGTCTGAACTCCTGACAACGCCAAGCCAACTGAATGGCTGCTGTTCTAAGCCCCTAAACGCTGGCATCCACAGACAGCAAACAGACTCCTGCTCTGTCCATGCGATAGCAGACTTCACTTTGAATTCCAGGGTCTTAAAGGGCATGTAATGTGACTGGTAAATGAGAATAATCCTTGCTAATGACACGATTTGCTTAGTTTCCTAATTTCTATGCTCCAACATAGGCTTATTTAAAAAAAGAACTGTCACTGACACTGAAAGCATAACTGGATTTCAGAGCTGCTCCTAGTAAAGTCTTTCCTTAAACAATGAAAAAGAGGAGGGGTGGGCCTCCCCGGTGGCGCAGCGGTTAAGCGCTGCGCTGTGGAGCTGTCGGCAGCGGTGACGCGAGTTCGACACCCGGCCAGGGAGAATCCCACATGGCGCGGCAGACCTCTCCTGCCTCGCCCGCTGCTCCCCTCAGCAGTGTAGTTCTGATCTGCCTGTTCTGCTACCCGTTCTGTCTCTGGTGAACCCTCTTGCCGCCCCACACCTCTGGCCTGTACCCCAGCTTGTATGTATAAATAAAAAATAAATCTTAAAAAAAAAAAAAAAGAGGAGGGGTTCTGTTTTTCTATATTTACAAAAACAAATGTAAATGTTGAGAAAAGAATTAGTAGAAAAGGAATAAGGGCCAACTAGTGATCCAAAACCAGGTGGCAGAATTATGACTTTTCAGCCTTTTGGATAAAAGAGGGAGGGAAACAAAGCCATGAATCACAGCACAAAATAATATAAAATTTGTGCTATGGTTTATAATTTTGGTTTGTATCACAAACATAAACACATATAAAATACTATGTAATGGTTTAATAGATTTCCTGAGATTGAATATGCTTTTTGCACCCTAAATACCTTCATATTTAGAATGGTAGACTCCCCATGAAAGGATTTAAAGAACTGATGGGGTCTCCCTGGTGGCATAAGGGGTTAAGTCTCAGCACTATGAAGCTATCAGCAGCCACTGCAGCACGAGTTCGATCCCCAGCCAGGGAGCTTCCCACATGGCGCAGTAGACCTCTCCTGTCTCGCCCCTGCTCCCCTCAGTAGTGTATTTCAGTAGATCTGCCTATTCTGCTCCCCACTCTGTCTCTGGAGATTAAGTGGCAGTTTGATTAAGTGGCTGGTTCTTAAGTTCTCACAGTACTGGTGCTTTCAACTGTTCTTCATTGGTTGGCCCTGATCTAACATCAGATAAAATTGAAAATTCTGATTGTCAAGAGCTATAGCTACAACTGTCTCACTGGGTACAGGAGGAGAATAGATAGAACATGAGGATATTTCTTTCAGTCTTAATCTTCTGTTTTGTGACCAAATGCTGCTCCACTAAACTAGTCTTCTGTGCCCATGTGGTGTGTGTGTGTGTGTGAATGTATGTGCAAATTGAGGTCCGAGCAAGAATGGGGACCACAGTGACAGGTTCTAAAATATCTCTCCTCATTCCTACAGTAAGCGGCTGGGTGGACTCCCCTGTGTGGGTAGAGCTGCTATTTCTTGTAATTCCGCCCTTTAAATGGGTGCACACTAAGCCATACCCTAGGGCCAACCACACCCCACTCCTCAGTTGCAGATATGCCTGGTCTCCCCTGGGACTCTCTACAAGGGTGTCGATGGAAGCATAAAGTGTGAATGTGACGGTTCATTTTCTTAAGTCACTTCCTGTCCATTTCCCTCTCTGAGCCGTTCGAGGGGTTGGAGACTTGGCTGGGAGAATAGCTTCGGATGTCTTTCTATTCCATAATGATGCCCCCGTATAATTATCTTGCCGTTCTTACTGGATTCATTCATTTCTAATTTCTAATGGCAACAGATTTTAATCATAGCTTCATATTACATAGAAGGGTAATGACCACGGTGATAGTTTCAATTATGAGTTCTCACCTTATGTAATCGAAACGGTGCGCGCTCTCCCTGCCTGAGGGGACAGATGAGATCACGTGAACACTAACAATAAGATTATAGTGGTCTGTCAAGGTCTTTGGGTTCATCTGCCAGACAGGAGGACTTGTCTTCTGCCTGCTGGAATTTTCTGTTCTCTGGGAGTCCCTCGGGATGTCATCTGTGTGCTTAGGAACAGACCTGCTTGTGTCTTTCTACTCCAACCCATGAAGTCATCTTGCCGTTGCCAGCCTCCTCCCTGAGAAAGGGGCTCCCGGCCACGGTCAAGCTCTGCTGGTGGTTCCCGTACATGGGCCCGTCTGGGGAAGGCTGCTGTGGGCAGTCGCAGGCCTCAACTCCAGGCCTCACCGTTCACGGTGTGGTGTGCCTTTTCTCAGCACGTTCATCCTGCCTCTGAGATGAAGCTCGCCGTCCTGACGGCCACGGCCAGCTACTCAGGCCAGGCGGCGGCCGATGCCTGTCCATCACGCTGATATTCTTTACCGACTTTTTGCCTCTTAGTCTTCCAAGCTCTTCATATGTTGAAATCTAATTTTTTTAAAAAAGATTTATGTATTTATGCATACGAGAACTGGGGTGTAGGCCAGAGGTGTGGGGTGGTGAGAGGAGTCACCAGTGAGAGGTGTGGGGTGGTGAGAGTGGAGGCAGAACAGGCAGATTGGCTGAAATGCACCGCTGAGGGGAGCAGCGGGCGAGGCAGGAGAGGTCTGCTGCGCCATGTGGGAAGCTCCCTGACCGGGGATTGAACTCGTGCTGCAGTGGCTGCAGATAGGTTCATAGTGCTGAGAGTCAACCTGGTGCACCACCAGGGAGGCCAAACATAATTTTTAAGTTCATGGTATTAGGAGGTGGGGCCTTTGGTGGGATCGGGGATCGGGTCCCTGGCCTGAATGCCGGATGACAGTGGCCGGGGAATGCTTGCCTGTGCCTTCTGCCACATGATGACTATTGAGAAGCCATCACCTTCAACCCCCAAGAGAGCCTCCCCCAGAGCCTGACCACACTGGCACCCAGCCTCCAGCACTGTGAAAAGTAAATTTGTTTAGAATCCACCCAGTCTGTGGGATTTTGTTACAGCAGCTGGAATGAACAAAGACTCCTGCCCTCCTTGACCTTCAAAAACAAGCCTCCCAGCCTCTCTGTTACGCAGGCAGCCCCCAGCACAGTGAGTCCCTGAATTCCAGTCTGGACTCAGCCCCTTGCTGCTCTTACATAAAACACAAACCAGATTTCCTAATATTATCCAGACGGAAATTCCCAAACTTTCCTGTTTCCTCCTTTTCCTCTTCAACATGATCCTCTCTTCCTAAAACCCACTCTCTGTAACTGAGGTTCCTTCAGACCTTTTCACACTGATGTGAGTGCCTGTCATTGTAGGTTCCTCTTCTCAACTCTTGTCCAGTCTCTCAGGACTGGAATATTCCTGCCTGCTCTGGCATCTCCCTGGTGTCTTCCTGACTCCTCAGCTCAGCTCTCCTCACCCCTGTCCACGCCGACATCAGAGCAAGCACAGCAATAATGCGGATGGCAGAGCAGACCACTTATTTCATCAGTAATAGCGACGGCTTGGAGTTAAAAGTCCCAAGTGCAGAGTGGGGCCCTTCTTCTTGGATACAAATAGAACTTTTCACTTAAAGGATAAATGCTAGTTATTAAAATCCAAGCTTGAATAAAATGGCAGGAAAGCATGTTTTCTACTTCATTTATTTAATAAACTTTTGACAGTTTCTTCTTCTGAAAACATTACTCCTTCAATGCAAAATATGCTTTTTCTCTTCAGCACTGATTGCAACTCAAAGGCAATTTTTGTCTCATTTCCTAGCATTTTATATCAAGCTGGAATTGACTAAGTAGCATGGATTTTTGTCAAATCTTTACCTTTTAATAAATTCACACTGTACTTCTAGCCCCTCTCACCCCCAGCTTAATGATCTTAAGATGTTGGGGGCCTCCCTGCTGGTGCAAGGGGTTAAGTCTCAGCCTATGAAGCTATCTGCAGCCACTGCAGCCCGTGTTCAATCCCCAGCCAGGGAGCTTCCCACATGGCGCAGCAGACCTCTCCTGACTCGCCAGCTGCTCTCCTCAGCAGTGAACTTCAGTCAGTCTGCCTGTTCTGCTCCCCACTCTGTCTCTAGTGAATCCTCTCACCGCCTCTCACACCAATTGCCTATACCTCAGCTCTTGTATGCATAAATAAATAAATCTTTTTTTAAAAAAGAAAAGATCTTGATGATCTTGATGAAAAAACAAAACCGAACCAAAGAAAAAAATGCCCACGGAAAAGTGGTGTTAAGCAAGCAAGAAAACAAACAACAACAGCAACAACAAAACAAAACAAAACTATAGCTCTAACTTACAATAAATCTGGATAAGAGGATCATCTTTGCCCCTTTAGGTCAAGCCTGTCCATAAAGAAGTTCCAGTTAATTCTATTTGGCAGGAGAGACACCCCCCCCTCGCTGTGCTCTGTATTGTTCACAACAGGTACACGAGCTCTTAGACCCTCTTCCCATTAAGAAGTGGCCCCTATATCCCTGCCCTTGAATCTGGGTGGGGTTTGGCTGTTTTGATCCGTGGGGCATCTTGGGCCAGACACCCTGTGACTTCCAAGGGGTGAGAACTCAGAGCTCCAAGATTGAATGTTCCTATTTTTAATTTTTTAAGGCAAATCCAGATTGCTTTCCATAGTGGGTCACCAGTTACATTCCCAGCAACAGTGTAATAGGATTCCTTTTTCTCCACATCCTCTCAAGGTATGTTACTGGGGGGCTTTTTGATATGTGCCATTCTTGTGAGGTGGTATCTCGTTGTAGTTTTTTTAGTTTTTTAAATATTTATTTATGCATACAAGAGCTGGGTGTAGGCCAGAGGTGGGGTGGTGGTGGTAGAATTCACCAGAGACAGAGCGGGGAGCAGAACAGGTGGATCTACTGAAATACACTGCTGAGGGGAGCAGCGGGTGAGACAGGAGAGGTCTGCTGCGCCATGTGGGTCAGCTCCCTGGCTGGGAATTGAACTCATGCTGCAGTGGCTGCCAATAGCTTCATAATGCTGAAACTTAACCCCTTGCACCACCAAGGAGGCCCTCTCATTGTAGTTTTAATCTGCTTCTCTCTTATAAGGAGGGATGATGAGCACTTTTTCAAAGATATCTTGGCCTCTGGATATCGTCTATAGTGAATTGTCTGTATCTATTGCCCATTTGTTAATTGGGTTATTTGTTCTTTTTGTGGCTGAGTATTCAAGTTCAATGCCAAGATGGAGATGTACTCCAAATTATACTTGTACCAAATTGTACTTGTTTTTAATAGGCTCAGAGAATACCAGATATATTTACAAGGAACTTACTGCAAGATCCTTTCTGAGGAAATGTTTTATTACTTTAATCTTGGTCACATTTTCCTAGTAAACATTGAGATGAATTTCTCATGTACCTATAAGCAGGTTAGAGAATTATAATCAGCAAACCAGATATTTTTTGTCAGAGACTTGATCTGAGCTGTTTAATTATCTCTAAAATCAGAGCAGGACCCAGTTTGCTCTATAGCTGGTCCTGACCTCTTCTGTTGCACTTAATGGTTTTGAGAAACAAATTTTTCATTTTTGTGTCAAACAACAGCCTGTAAAGCTGTTTTTCATAAAAGGGACCAAAGAGCAAATGCACACAGGCCCAGCGTCCAATTGAAGGGATGTCACCTGAAATTGTGTGATGCTGTAAAATGCAGAAGAAATGGGCTTTTTATCCTCATATGATAAAAATACTATAAAGTTTTAAATCCTCCTGTAACAGAAAAATGTGCAATTATAGCAGTTACAGGACAATATGGAACTTGGTTCAAATATAGGACTTTCTTTGATGACTAAGGTTTTTATGCTCTTTAAATTTACCCATAGTTCAAAGAATATGAAAATACTAATATGAAAGGATTTATTCACCCCTATGTTCATAGCAGCACTATTCACAACAGGCAAGACATGAAATCAACCTAGATGCCCATCAATAGATGATTAGATAAAGCAATTGGGGGTCATATTCAATGGCGTATAACTCAGCTATTCAAATAATGAATTAATGCCTTTTGGGGTAAACTGGATGGATCTTGAGGTGATTATACTAAGTGAAATGTCAGAAAGTGAGAGAATTACTGGATGAATTTACTCTTATGTGAAATATGAATAAGCAAAGAAACAAGCTGGTAAAACACAACAAAAAGGACCCTATGAAAAATACAGTGGTATAAGTTGAGGGGGGAGGTAGAAGGGATAATTAGACCTTGTAGAGATACTGGAGTATTAATGGAGTGTGAGTGAAGCATGCACCATATTGAGGGGTGAGGTTGTACTCCCCAAATTACATAGTTACGTATATGAATGGCAAATCAGTACAATTTGATTAAGAAAAGAAAATAAAATTTACCCATGGTTCCCAGAGAACAGGTATGGGGATATTGGAATTTCTGTCTTTTTAGGCAACTTATAAGGTTGACAGGAAAGATCACAGAAAATACCAGGGTATGTGGACTAAGGAAATAAAGAGGGAAAGTAGGCAACAAGTGAATAAATGAATAATCAATCTGCTGATTATTCTGTTGTTCCTTGTCTATTTGGAGGAGTCTTTCCAGATCCTAGCACAGAGTGAATGTATTGATTATGTAAGGGTTGATTGCTCCTTAATTATAGACCATGCAAGCTCCATGGAACCATGTAGAATAAGGATGGAGGAGGGAGAGGGGACATATGAACACAACTTAGACAACACTGGATGTAAGTTCACAGTGTTGAGACTGAATGCTAAGGACTACGCTTAGAGCAATGCTTGTCGCCTTGTGGGGTGGCAGCATTGGGAATGGCAAGGGACAGAGAAAAGACAACTCAAATCCAAGTGTAACTGGGATGAGTCTAAAGTCCAGTAAAGGTGGTGCCTCCTGGAGGGGGTTTGCTGATGAGAATGAATAACCCCAGGGAAAAATTTGCAGTTTGCAATTTGCTAAATTTGCAGTTTGGGATGGAGAGTCTGATGAGAAATAAAAGGGATTGAAGGAGAAGGGGAAGTCAGTCATCATGCTGAAGGAATAGAGGAAGCAATCGCCGTGATGTAGGAAAAGAAGCGGCAGAAAATGTAGCCGCCAAGACTGAGAATTTGGAAATCAGACGCCAGAAATTTTGAGCCACCGGGATACAGACTTTCGGATTGAGTGTTTTGGGAATCTTTAGTGACTTTGGGGCCAGCGACTTTGGAGGCTTTGCAAATAGCCGAGCGACGGAAACTGCTCCCAGTTTTGTCTTTACTGCAGCCAAAGGAAGAAGGCAGAGGCCTGAAGCGGGCGCCTTCCTAAAATGTGTGAGTGCAGTCTGTTGGGCCGTCTGGCCAATGTAGTTGCTGTTTGCAGTGTTGTTGGCCTGGTGCTGTGCTGGGGCACCATGGCAGTTCCGGGAGCATCTCCAGTTGTGTTTTGTGTCGTCCTCCTGAGTTAGAACCTGGCCTACAGTCTGATTGTTGCGCGTCTGCAGAAGAAGGAAGACGCCATTTTGGAATCATGGCCTGTTGTTTGCAAGAGGAGCTCCACATCAGCGGTGGCAGGAAGACGCCACCTTTGTTACTTTTCTGGGACTTAAAGGACTGGACATTGCTTTAAGTAAGGTGAACGGCCATATGTTGACTTTAGTAATTCTTTGCTTTTTCCTGTTTGTTAAATAAATCCCATTGTTATTGTTCCCTAAGCCTGAGTAGTCTTGCAATTGTGTGTGGGTGCAGAACCAATATAGTGACCAGTAAGCAATTTGGGCTCTGCCTTTGGCCAAATTTTAAAGCCCCATTTACCTGGTATCAGTATCACCTGGAGCCCCAAACTGTTTCTACATAGCTGAGGCTAGTGATCTAAACTACCCAGACTACGGATGGCCCCAGAAGTACTGGACCAATGTGGAAGC
Organism: Scalopus aquaticus; assembly: GCA_004024925.1. Classification (NCBI taxonomy): domain Eukaryota; kingdom Metazoa; phylum Chordata; class Mammalia; order Eulipotyphla; family Talpidae; genus Scalopus; species Scalopus aquaticus. The sequence goes on from PVIJ01002312.1 coordinate 27,632, forward strand.
ATGTTGGTAAGCTTGTGGGGGTGGAAAAGGACACCCTAAATTAAATCTAGTGGTCAATTGCCCATTTACCTGGTATCCCAAGCAGAAAAGAAGAGAGAGACTGATCTAGAAGGGCTTGCACCTATGGACATGCAGTGGCCCTTTCTTGGGTCAGTCTCACATTTATTTGGTATCAGATTCAGGGAAGGGGAGCAAGTATGTGGAGGGATGTGCATGGTGGGGGTGTATATTGGGGATGCATAATTGTCTGGCACAAGCTGGGGGTGGGGAAGTGAATAGGGATAATTGCCTGGGGGGCATCATTATTGCTGCTGATCAAAACATCCTATCTCGTGCCTCCCTGGTGGCACAGTGGTTAAGCACTGTGCTGTGGACCTCTCAGCAGCGGTGACGCGAGTTCGACGCCCGCCTGGGGAGATTCCCACATGGCGCACAGACCTCTCCTGCCTCGCCTGCTGTTCCCCTCAGCAGTGTATTTCTGTCAGTCTGCTTGTTCTGCTCCCCACCCTGTCTCTAGTGAACCCTCTTGCCGCTCCAAGCCTCTGGCCTGTACCCAAGCTTGTATGAATAAACAAATAAATCTTTAAAAAAAAAATCCTATCGCTAGTCCCTGTTTACACTTAACTTCCTGTCAAGTTGGTCTAGTGAGTTATGCTAATCTGGCCATAATGTCTGCCTGCCATTTTTAGCAGATATCCTCATACCAAGACTTTTGTCCTGGTGAGAGGCCCCCTGCCTGGCTCTACATTTTAGCTTGACTAGCAGCAGCTATGGGAGTCTATACTACATCCCGAGAACAAGGGGGGCTGGGGAATCCACAGATGGTGAGGAGCACAGCTCAGCGGCCAGACTGCAGGGGTTAAGTCCTTTCTCTACAATGTACCTTGGGAAGTGACTTCCTGTCTCTGATTCAGTTCCTCATTGTAAAATGTGACTGGTAATAATAGGTAACACTTAGGTGAGTGAGTGTAGCTTCACATAAAGCACCTAGAATTGTGCTTATTCTACAATAAGCTCTCTAAACATTGGCTCTTATCATGGACTATTCACATTGTGTGGGAATGTGATAATAGGTTGACTTTTCACAGAGCTCAGCGAACTAGTTCTTGTGACTTTTTTGTTCCTGTGTAACTTCAAAGGCTGAATTTGGAGAATTCTGTAACTTTATAAAAGTAGTTGTTTTTTGAGGGGAGGGCTTCACAACAACATTTTCTTCAGTTTCAGGTAGTAACCATCACCAGATTAATCCACTAAGCATTGCTGGTCTGTCTTTGATGCTCACCAATTACCCGGTTTGGGTTGGCAGTGCTTCCTTCCACCCTACGCCCCAGAGTCCTACTTCACTTCCGGGAAGCGCTGCAATGGTGGCTTCCAACAAGTGGGGTCTTACACTAAACTCTGGAAGTTTGTTTCAGTTTCCTTTATTTTTCCTGAAATGGTGATGTTCTTTTCATAAATTGAATTAAGATGATTAAAAGCCTATATGAAATCCTATAGGTATTTAGATGATAGTGTATTTGGACTTAGCATGTTTTCTGTGATGAGAGGAATGTATAGCCTTGGATACTTCAAGAACATTCATTTTAGGGAATGTGATTCCATTTTAGGGAATACCATTCCATTCCATTCCACTCCACCCCACCCCATCCCATCCCATTCACTGAGAAAACACTGAATACACCGCACTTCAAATTATGGAAGAAACTAAAACGCAATGGAAGACAGGGTCTCTTCTCAAGAGAACTTTATAATGTTTCAAGTTTGGAGCTTGGGTAGCAAATGGTAGAAATTTTGAAAAGTGCATAAAGTAAATGTTTCCAAGTTAGATCATCATGGTGTTACAAGGTAACGAGGGAGAGTCCACATTATTTCAGTCCTAGAAGCTGATGGCACCCATCGCGACCCAACCCCTCCAATTGTTTTGGGAGCAGCTCCAGCTACTGCTTCTTTGCAATTTGTCTTGGGGGGAAGGCAGCTGGCTTGCCCAGAGAATCCTAAAAAATTTACCCACTTTGCTGGGCTACCTTTCCTATCGTTTCTGCTGCTTCTTGTGGGTTCTTTCTTTAAGCCACTCCCACAAACAGTGAAATGCATCTAAATCCTTGTCTCAAGCTCTGCTTCCAGGAAACTCCACCTAAGTCAGTTTCCTGATAGCCTATTGGTTATTTTGGCGATTTACAACAGGGGCATTGGTTTAAATTCATCATATTAAATTTTTCTTAAGGATTTTGCATTTAAATTTGTGACCAGAAACTATTTGCATTAGGATTCTTCTCTACATCTTTTGATACTTAAAGGCTGCTCTGTGCCTTCCAGCACAGAATATCACCAGATACTCTAAAGAAATCGATGGGTCCCATTTTGGAATCAGATTCAGAGTTTAACCTCTGCTCAGTGTTTAGCGCACAACATATATGACAAACGAACAGATTGTCATGTAGAGCATCAGCTTGATAGGTTTTGATGTTCTTGGGATTATGGCCAGAACAAATTTTAGAAGAAGAGTCATATTTCTCAGTTTACTTGTTCAGTGTTCTCAGGTCCTAGTGTTGAAAAAAAAAAAAAAAGATATACTCAGTATTTTAGATTTAATTCCTAGCTTGGTGCTCCCTTTATTTTCTGTAAGTGAAGCAGTGAGATTATATTTCTATTTGCCCCAGTAATTCTTGGGAATTGAAGAGCTACCAAAGACCCACTGGTACATTGTTCTGAAGTAATACACATCTTAAAAACAGGTTTTCTCTATTGTGAAAAGGCAGAAAATTAACATTTGACCGCCTACATTCTCCCTCCTCAGGAGACTTTTCTAGAATACATTCATAGCCTTTTCCAAATTCCTAAATATTACAATATTTTCCTCTTCCTAGCTCATGAAGTGGTTGAAAAGACAAGGGGTAAAAAGAATCTCCTAAGTGCTTTGCCCCGCTCCAAGCAGGGCCTCATTTTAGCTGTTGGTATCAGGGAGAAGCGCCTGTGATTATGGTGTTGTGTTGCTGTGGACTTTCCTGGATTTGAATGGTTTATCTATTTCTGCGTCCCTTCAGGGGTCATGAATTGCAGTCACCAGGTCACCCCTGGCTTCTAAATATTCAGTTTGGGTTATAAATAGAATGGAAACCTGCTTAGAGCTCATTTTATTCACTGCTATGTTCTGATAATACAAAAAGGAGCCCTGAGGAAGCTTTTCTAGTCTTTGTAACCTGACATTTGTTAGACACTCCTTTGGGGGGTAAATATACAGAGTGCCCGTGGAGGGGGAGGGCGCTACCCCTAATTCTGTACATGCACCAATTCCTATTAAGTGTGGTTATTCCTAATTGCGTGTTTCTGCTGTTACTACTCTGTTATTGTTTCAATTGTGTGGCACAGATAACCACATTCAGAGAAAATGTTAGTCTTCCTGTGTGGTCATAATGTTCTCTGTTTCCTGGAGTTGTAAAGGAGAGGCTAATCGTTTTGCTGGATGTCCTGGGTCACAGGCGTATCTGATTGCGTTACAAAGATAGGGAAGTGTGGTTGTGTAACCGGGCTGATAGATTGTGGGGAATTAAAGCTTTGCTTTCTCTGAGGTGGGGACGAGTTCCTCAGAAGACAAGGGCACCCTACTGTCCTCTGCTCCCACCACCTTTTACAGGGGACGTCAGCTGAGAATAATATGAAGGAATCAACAAAATCACAAAAGGAATAAACTCCACTGCTGTTTAAGCTTATTTATGCATACAAGAGAGGGGTGTAGTCCAGAGGTATGTATGGGTGGGGTGTATGTGAGAGGATTCACCAGAGAAAGAGTGGGGAGCAGAACAGCAGGTTGACTGAAATACATGGCTAAGGGGAGCAGCAGGCGAGGCAGGAGAGGTCTGCTGCGCCATGTGAGAAGCTCCCTGGCCGGGGATAGAACTCATGCTGCAGTGGCTGCAGATAGCTTGATAGTGATGAGACTTTAATGCCTGCACCACCACGGAGGCCCTAATGTTTGTCTTATAAAGCAATTAAACTGGTTTTCATGAGTGTATTTGAAAATATCGCGAAACTAAATTGATACTTAAAGATGTCAGAATCGCAGTGACTGTTCAGCTCATTAATTACGCACCTACGGGTATCTGGCTACCAGCATCACCTTCATTTAAATCTAGTAGTGCCACGGATTCGAAACTTTACCTTTGGGAGACAGAAGGACTGTGGCTATGAATTCTGCATATATCATCCAATCTGGATGTCACTGTTGGCTCCACGGAGGGAGAGACTGAATATTATCAGAAATACGGCCTTGCAGTGCTGTGTGTTGGAGCTTTCTGAGCAAGTAGTATTTATCTCGATGTCATAACCCCAGTTCATCTGGATGAAATAGTGCACCATTGGCATTTTCATGGAATGGGTCAGCAGACCCAAATGAAGAAAAATTGAAGTTATTGTGCCCTAGTGTACCAGTCCTTTCTCTATGACAGCATTTTTGTCCTTGTCCTTCTTATAGATATTTGAAACCCTCAAGTCTAATGAATTTTCTGCGCTATCTGGATATGTTCCCTTGGCAGCATATGGCAAACTGAAAAAAAATATTGTAAAGGTTATCAAAGGTTAATAGTTTCTTAACTTTCTCTTTTTCTTGGAAGATAACAAAATCCAAATCCTTTCAGGCAAGGAGATCCAATAATATAACTGTTATTGCAACCTAACCCTATGTGGGTTTTGTTACACTGATAATTTGCCTTTATCTAAGAGTTTTATTTTATGTCACTATCCATCACCTTTCAGAATTGTTTGAAATAGTTTTGAAATATGACACATACACAAATACAGTTAAATTAGAACATCAAAGACTATTTGATGGAAAAAGGAAATACATATTCCTGGACCCAGTCTAATGTATGTGATATGCCTTAACATACATATAGTTTTGAGACTTCTAATAAATTAAAATAAACTTTCTTTGAAGTATCTGCAAGTATTTTTGCCCAACATTTCCCCATTAGTCCTATAAAGTAAATAGATGACTTAAATGTATTTCATATATGAAACTGAAGTAGAGATATCATGGTTTTTGCAAGGGAAATAGTACACTGTAATAGAAACAGACAATAGTTTACTTATGCACCTTCTAAACATGGACAGAACATTCTTATTTAATTTCAAAACGATTCTAGTGCTTCCAAATGGTTCTTTTCCTTACTTAGGTAGGGTCTCTCCAAATTTACCAGGTGACCTCCATTCTACTTATTTCTGATCCTGGCCTATGTGAGCTGAATGTTTGTGTCCCACCAAATTCACATGTTGAAATCCTAACCCTCAAAGGGGATGGGATTAGGAAGTGGGGCATTTGGGAGGGTTAAGTCACAAGAGTGGAGCCTCTTCTACATGCAAGCACACTGTGAATGTATCCTGCTGTCACCAGAACACGATCATGTGGGTGCCTTGGTCTTGCCCTTCCCAGTCACAAGAACTGTGACAAATACATTCCTTTTAAGTATAAGCCGCCCAGTCTATGCCATTTTGCTCCAGTAGCTCCAACTGACTAAGACACTGGCAAGAGAGGACAAGGTGTAGTTGTATTATGATGCACTTGTAGGAAGACGTAAAGAACAGATGAAATGATAGAATCTGAGAAGGAAGCTTGTGGAAGTGTTTCGGGGCCAGGAAGAGTTATTGGTGAGACCGAATGAAGGTTGAAGCTCCACAGCTGGCCCCACCAGGCTCGCGCTTCACGTCATTCCTGTCCGGCCTTGGTCTGTGCCATTTGGACACGGCGCTGATTTCTCCATGGTAACACAGCTGACTGATTCAAGAACTTACGAGCTATACCTGAAGCCAGCCAGGAAGTGAAAGTCTCTGTAGAGCAGATGCTTCAAAATGGGCTTGAGTGGCAGAGGAGACAGGACAACAAAATCCAGGCCACGCAGCGCCCCCTCGTGGCCAAGATGGCTGCGGAAACAGGCGAGGTCAGGCGGGTCCAGCTGATGAAGAGGGAAGTGTTTTTCTCACCAGCTTCTCTGCAGATCTCATTTAACCCAGGGCCTCTCAGAAGGTTCTAGACGATTTTCTCTCCTGAATGAAATTTACATGTATTTATCTGTCCTGTCAATCATTTTGAAGAACAGTTTCCATTTTTCATGACAAAAGAAAATAGCACCCAAGTTTCTCTTCTGCAAGCTGAACAAGATGCCTTGAACTGTAGTTTTCCTGATGTTATCAATATTTCTGATTGAGCAGAGTGACACTTATATAATGAAAAAACCATATGGGATTTTGTATCCAATTAAGCACAGCACTTATTAAACAAAACAGTCAAAATTATCAGGTGTTTTTCTCAAGTTGGTAAGTAACTATTGCTAGGTAACAGTGTAAAATTCACCTATAAAAAGCACGCAGGTCTGAATCCAATCCAAGTCTCATTAATGTGGTCTAGTTTTAACTATCTTAATAACAATTTTAGGCATCATTTATATATCTTCCTCCTCATCAACATAATTCAGGAAAATCTTCATTTATAGATACCACGGTAAAAGAGTTTACATCCTCTGCACTGTTTATTAGTTTTTCTAGTTTGCATAGCTCTTCTCTGTAGAACATCTGGTGGCTTAATATATAATCATATCCCTCCACGTGATATTTTCTTTTGAAACAAAAAAAAAGGTGTTTTGAGTCACAGAGGCTGGTTTTTCTTAAGAGAAAATTTAATCTGCATCAACATGCTTTTTCTTTTTTCACATATATATATTTAATTTATATCCTTTACATTATTGTGTATCCCTGTAGTTTCCCACCACCAATTCACCCGTGAACCATCACCATAGTCCCTTGTGCTCTTTTCTCTATTCTGGTCTCTCTTCCTCACCCTCCCCTGTAGAATGTCTCTTATTTGTGGTTGCCTGCTAGTTTTTACTTTTGTTATGTTTTGTGTGCTATTTTCTCCTTCTGATTTCTCATTTAGTTCTCTTATAGTCCTCCTATAAGTGATACCATTCGATATTTTCCTTTTTCCTTCTGGCTTATTTCACTGAGCATGATCCCTTCTAGCTCCGCCATGTTGCTGAGAATTGCGTTAGCTTATCATTTTTGATTGCTGAATAGTACTCCATTGTATACATGTACCACATTTCTTGATCCAGTCATCAGTTTTTGGGCATTTGGGTTGTTTCCATGTTTTAGCTATTGTAAATAATGCTGCAATAAACACAGGTGTGCATGTGACCTTTTGGATTAATGTTTTTGTGTCCTTTGAGTATATTTCTAGGAGTGGAATTGCTGGGTCATATGGAAGCTCCATTTTTAGTTGTTTGAGAAACCTCCATACAGCTTTCCACAGAGGTTGGACCAGTCTGCAGTCCCACTAACAGTGTAGGAGCATTCCTTTTTCTCCACATCCTCACCAACATTTGTTGTTTCCTGTTTTTTTTTTTTTTTAAAGATTTATTTTTTATTTATACATACAAGCTGGGGTACAGGCCAGAGGCGTGGGGCGGCGTCTCTGGGTTCACCAGAGACGGAGGGTAGCAGAACAGGCAGATCAGAAATACACTGCTGAGGGGAGCAGCAGGCGAGGCAGGAGAGGTCTGCCGCACCATGTGGGATTCTCCCCAGCCGGGCGTCGAACTCGCGTTGCCCCTGCCAACAGCTCCACAGCGCAGCGCTTAACCGCTGTGCCACTGGGGAGGCCCTGTTTCCTGTTTTTTTTAATGTGTGCCATTCTTGTTGCTGTAACGTGGTATCTCATTGTGGTCTTTATTTGCATTTCCCTGATTATGAGAGATGTTGAACTTTTTTTTGTATGCCTGCTTGCCATTTGTACTTCTTCTTTGGAGAAGTAACTTCTTCTTCTGCCCATTTTTTGATTGGATTTTTTGCTTTGTTTTTGTTGAGTCGTGTGAGTTCTTTGTAGATTTTTGTGATTTAGTTTGATGTAATCCCAGCTTCAGCATGCTTTTTCATTGTGAAATAAAGATCAAAAAGGCCTAACTCAGTCGATCACCAATGAGCTTCATCAGAATTTTAAAAGCAATTAGATGCCAGTTTTTTGGTCATTCTTCTACTAGCTTTCCTTAAGTAGAAAAAGCGGTTCAATTTCACAGCTCTTGAACAAGATGAAAACAGGAATGCTCTATTATTTATTATAATATGTTGTAGCTCATGAGTATTTGAGTAAGAGGTAGTCTCTGTCCTCAAATTGGTTTCAATCTTATCAGTGAATAATACATATGCAGCATAGAAATAGGCCCAAGACCTATATAGAAGGTATTTATAAAGACAGAATGAACTCTGTGATATTTAAACCTTGTCTATTTCAAAGTGTGCTTCAGATAATAACAAAGGTTCATTGCCTTCTTTGTTAGGATTGTAATCATCTGTGATATTTAATGACAATAAAAGTAACAGGTAACATTTAGCAAATGGTTCTAGTCTCAAATACTCTTCTCATCATCTGACATTGTAATTTTATTTTACCCTCAAAATACCCACGAGGGAAGCAGACACAGAGTGGTTCTATAGAGAGGAATGCACCTCAGGACCATAGTAGGCTGGTCTGTTTTTGGAGACTCCATTGTTAATAGCTCTGCTCCCCAAAGATAACAAAACCGAAAGCCATCCATCAAGGCTCCGTATGCAAATACATCAAATTGTAGACGTTGAATATGTGCAGATTTTTGGGTGTGTGTATCCATTTTACCTCAATAAAATTGTTAGAAAAAGAAGAAAGTAAAACAATCGAAGGACCCATCATCAGACATGTCCAGATATTTTAATGTGGAAGCCTTCTGAGGGTCTCAGCAGCTGTTTCCAGGCTAAGTCCCCAGGGTTCCCTCAGTCTGTACTTATCTGATGATGCGGCTGGATAATTTAGATAATTCAAGGACTTGTGTGAATTCTTTTCTATCTCAACTATTCAAATAAAGTGTCAACATAAACACAAACTCCTTCTATTCAAATAGCGTTTGTTATTATACATTTGCCCAGGAGATGTTTCCGTGAATCTGGGATCACCACCAGGTCTCTTTGCTTCTCCCCTAATGTTCCTTCAACTTTTTAAAGAGAAAAGACATAATTAAAAGTTCTAAGTATTTTCTTTTTGCTGCCAAGTTGCAATTTGACATAGCAGCAGGCAAACATAGTCCAAAGATTTGTCTCTTCTTTGTCTTTACTATTTTTTTTTTTTGTTCAAGCTGGGGTACAGGCCAGAGGCGGGGGGCGGCGAGAGGGCTCACCAGAGACAGAGTGGGGAGCAGAACAGGCAGATCAGAAATACACTGCTGAGGGGAGCAGTGGGCGAGGCAGGAGAGGTCTGTCACGCCATGTGGAATCTCCCCGGCCGGGCGTCGAACCCGCAATGGGCGCTGCGGACAGCTCCACAGCGCAGCACTCAACCGCTGTGCCACCAGGGAGGCCCTGTCTTTACTATTTAGAATCGCGTCTGCCCAGTAGCTCAGCATGTTCGGGTGTGGCTAAGGTGAGTATGTGAAGCTAACTTGCTTAGGATGAATGGGCCCATCTTCCTAACAGACTGCAAAGAGCAGCAGATGAGGTGCTGCTGCTCTCCAGGTCTGTGATGGAGGAGTGGTGTTGACCAGCTTCATTATAAAATAGCTTTGTTGAGGTTTATAGGGAAAGTACTGTTTAGTCTGCAGCATGGCTGTGTTCACTAGTGTTGGAGGAAGTTATCTGAGAGATTCTATGCCCTCAAGTTAGCATAAAAGCGCCTGCCGAGAATGATGTGGCAGTTTTGGGCATAGACTTTATTTCACTCATTCTTGTACTATCATCTCCAGTAATCATGGAATGGCCCCCCAAAGAAACACTTGAATGCAAGATGCCCTTGAATAATGTCATTAGTTCGAGGTCATTTTGTTATAACGTTGATGAGAAAACTTTATTTGATGACCTGCTTTGATCCATCTATCTATGTATCTATCTTTCTATCTATCTATCTATCTATCTATCTATCTATCTATCTATCTATCTATCTATCTATTTATCTATCTCCTTTGGTTTAAAGACAATGGCTTATAGACAACATTGAGGACTTACAGTATGTTATATTTTATTTTCCTTGTCTTTTATAACTTGTTGTTTTCTTTCTAAACCCTTCATTTTTGAAAGCCCATTCTTCCTCTTTCCATTTTTTCCCTCAAACCTGTTCACCACGTCCCGAGAGTGGATAGTAACTAAATGTTGCAATGCAGCATCTCCTTCTCTTCCCTAACAGAACCGTTACTTCCCTTTGAGGGACTGCCTCTCCCTGCCTTGGTGCAGGGGTTGAGGAGACAGAATCTCTTGTTTTGTGCTGGGGATGCAGAAAAGTTCTCTGCAGGTTCTTCCTACGGAAGCTCTTCAAGTCCTGGGATGCTTTAACTTCCAGGGCTCAGGCTTGTGAACTGGGGTGGGAGAGACGTCGGCTTCTATTCGTTACGTGGGTGGCGCCAGGCAAGGCTGAGTAAAACTCCCACAAAGCCCCTGAAGCTGCTCCTGGGTGTGGTCTCTGATTCCCTTTTGGTCTCTGTGGTGCCCCTAGGCTCTGCCATTCAGTTATTCCCTTTTTTGCTTAAGTTACTTTGCGACCATTTCTGTTGCTTGCAACAAAGGAATTTTATTTTTTTTGACACAATTTTTCTCTTTATTTTTATTTTGCTATATATATTTTTTTCCCTGACCACTTTCAGCTCACACTTTATTTCCTTCTGGTCACTTAATATCATTTCTTTGAACCCAAGATGACTTTGTAAATGGGACACTAACCCTTCATCATCCCTTAATTAGTGGGTTCCAGTAGCCTTCTAACCGGTCTCCGGGCGCGCGCCCCAGTGCTACGGCTTCGTTGTCGGCCGGCGGGTGGAGGGCGGCCTGGATCATCCGCAGATGACGTCACTTGCTGCTCACGTCCTCCGGTAGCAGCCCAGGTCACTCACGGCCGGCCCCGGGCCGTGGGCGCTTCCTGCCTTGCCTGGCCCCCACGTTCTGGTCCCACCTGCCCCCACCTCCCTGGTTTTCGTCACTCACTCTCCTCTAGCCACAGTGCTGTTTCTAGAAAACTCCGAAGTGCTGCAGCTGCAGTTTCCTCGGAGCTCCTCCTAGCCTCTGCTTTTTGCATGGCTTGTTCCCTCATCTCTTCCCATCACAGCAGGTTTCTCCTCATTTGCACCCCACCACACTATTGACACGACCCCTGCTCCCCGCTCCTGCACCTCTACTCTCTGCCCCCTTACTTTGCTTCATATTTTCCCCCAACATTTCCATCTTGGGGTGTTATATTTACTTTCCTGGATGGCTCCCTCCCGGGTCTGAGCTCCGTGAGGGCAGACACGAGACCTGTCTGCTTTACTCCTGCAGCCCCAGCTCTGGGCATCGTGAAAGGTGGCTCCCTCTAAATATCCCTGCGTGAACAGGCTACTGAGGACTCAGCCAACACGACACTTTAAAACTGAGAACAGTTTCTGCTTTAGGGGAGCCACCCGGCTTCGGGAAGGGCGACACTTTCTGCCATGCTTTTTGCTGAGTCATGGGAGATGCAGTTTTGGGGAACTATCTATAGGGTAAGACTCCCATACAAGGCAACTCAAAGGTAGCTTTTCAAAGACACAGACTATTGACCCAGTTTGGAACTCTTCAGGAGAAAGGTAGAGATTTAGTGAACTCCATTCTTTTTGTATTTTCAAAAATTGCCTACAGAGTAATCGGGTTACCAGCGATCCGTCTACCTTACACTCAACCTGCATCTCCCAAGGACAAATGAAACGCAATGGAGAGTTATTTCCCTCCTCAAAGCCAAGATTTGATTTTTTAGGGATTTCTAGTATGCTTCTTAATGGACCTGTGAGCAAAACTTTAATTCACAGAATTGCTTTCATCTCATTCATTAAATAAACATTGGATTTTCAAGTCTCTTTCTAAAAGCCTTGAGAAATATAGTCCTAAAATCATATACTTTTTGAAAAATTCAGGTCTCTTCTTAGTATCGCAACTAAAGGACCCCAATAAAATGGTCTCAAAAGGATCAGCAATGAACCCATATCTACATTATATCTGTATCTGTAACGATATCTCTATCTATTTGTATAGTCTGAAAATGCCCAGTCTCACTCTAAGCTCTGAATACCTGTCACTTTCCTTCACATAAATCCTTTCCAAACCCTATGTCTTGCACACATGTACTGATATAATAGGCCTTTTTTCCAGACTCCCTCCAATGCGCCCCGCAGTGATTCTGATTTAAACAGACAGGGGCCTTATACTTTGCTAAGTGAATGAGACATATCGCTAATGATGTGGCTTGTATTCAGCCAAAAAGCTGGGGATGAGACGGACTGTTTCCCTTTGATCAGACGCTCAGTAATACTCTTAGAGGCAGTCCCGTCTTCTCTGCGTTGGTCACACACTGCCCTAATCCAGGCTCCAGGGGAAATGGAATAAAAGGTAATTATAATATTTCATTTACTTCCCGCCTACGGGGATTAACATGGAAGTCCAATGCAATTACATGGTGACAGCGATGAAGAGTGAAGCCAATGGAACTGCCTGTCTCTGCTACATAAAGCAGGTCATCCAGTTACTGCTGGACAGCAATTTCCAGAAAATCCCGTAATTAGGTTGTGGAACGGTGGCAAATAGGATGAACGGAAGAGGCAGATGTGTGGCCCAAAGTAATTTGGTTTCTACTAAAATGTGCCACAACCCACATCTTTCCTATTTATTAAAGTCCTATAATATACCATGTTAGGCTATATGGAGAGGTAATGGGGAGTCAGGCACTTAACTATAATGAAATTAGAGTCCCCCTTGCCTACACCAGAGGCACAGTGACATTTTCTTGTAAAAGCTGTGAAAGTGGCTTCTCAAAAATAGACTTGACAAAAAACACTGGAATCTACTTCATCAGAAAGAAGAAAAGAGCTAAAAGTTGATGGGGTTGGACACTTTATTGTCCTTCTGTACTGTCTGCTCTTAATTTGAAGCTGTTGTCAAGCCAGACGGCTAGAGGAGGAGAAAATAATCAATGAACCTTCATGTTTTATCAGTCTACAAAAAGAGAGTGTATTTCCTATTTGTGGACAGCGACAATAACAGTTCTGTCTTGCAATTACGGTGCTGATTTCTGCTGTTTTCTCGAATGTGCATGTCTTATCTCTTTTTGAAGCCTGACCATAGAAATGAGAAGATTAAAAAGTAAGCACCCAATTAGCATGGCATGTTAAATAATTTGAAAAAGTGCATAGATATGTGTGGTCTTTGGGTACGGTTATTGTAAAACAACTGGTTCTCTTGTTTCATGTCATTTTTATCCCCCATTTTGTTAACCTGACTTATCTGGTACTCTTGGAGATGTACCTGATTTCAGGCGAGAATTGGCTTAATGGCTCACCCCATAAAGTACCACAGTCAGGAATCATGAGGTTGTCAGAAGAAGGATAATATGTAATCATTTGTTTAAGAATCAGTGGTAAGGACCAAGCATGTTGATTAGAAAATAACAATAAGTGAGGATAACGATGCCTTCCATGAAGTAGTTTTCCATAAATGAAGCCAAGGGTGGCGGTGTGGAAACTCTAGCCCGCCAAGAGAGCTATCAGTTGTCATTTGCTAGATGGACGTGTGGAGTTTCGTGCTGGGCCACTGGGAAGGAAACACGCCTCTGGACCTGGCTGTTTGTTCAGAGACCCAGACTGAAAACAAATCGAGGCATCATAATTGCTCCATGGACAGTGGGGATTTTGCTGTAAAATGCCGGCAGGCCTCTCTAAGGAAGAGGAGAGGCACTTTAGCCATGACAAAGGCACTTAATCACCCACGCTGCAGAGTGAAGTGCGAGACCTTGGCCCTGGGAAGCCAAGCTGTAGGAAAATGAATTGGCTCATACGGAGGATATTCAGGGATGTTGATAGAAATTGCCCTCACATGGCTAGGATATCATGTGTTCTTTTAATAAAGCAAATACCTCAGGGCTGAAAACCCTTGAGAAGAATTCATGATTTATATGCAGAGATCCTGAGGAAGTGACCCAAGAGCCTGCAGGGGAACTGCGAAATCAGGAGTGCCAATGAGATTTTATGACCTTGGTCCCACTAGGAGATGGGAAGAGTCGCTCTCTCCCAAGCTGCAGTCTTCTGTATCATCTTCTTACAACTTTTATCATCTATGTGATGGGAACTATTTATCAGTTTCTTAATGCTTTCTTTAAATGCTAAATTTTAATTGAGTGTCATTCTAAGTAAAACTGTATTCCTAATACAAGTTATTTGTATTTCTTATACAAATTAAATTATATGTAATATATGAAAGAGAACGGGAATCTATCTCTACTGATTATGAAATCGGAAACATCACCAGTGTTATACGAATCATGTTTTCAGAAAAACATTTGTAAAACCATTCTTTGCTTTTCCCCTGAAAGTTCTCAGAATCTTAGCTGGCTTTCCACTTGTATAAATATTCTTCTTCAGATGGGCTTTTTTGCTTTTTGCTTTAAATAAAACATAGTTTTGCTTGGGTTTAGAGAATGGTTTCTTTTAAATTCACTCTCTAGAAGAGGGCAGTAAAGCATCAATTTCATTTTTTATAAAGATAGGCAGATTTGCTGGACCTTCTTCCCCAAGTTTTTGGAATAAAAATTATTTTACCTGCTATTGCAGGGTCTGTGTGGCTATTCAGAAAGATGGAAAAGAAAAACATGAAAGAAGCAGTCCCATCTATAGCATATTCATAGACTGGGTAGCTTAAACAACAAATATTTAGTTCTCATAGTCCCAGAGGCTGGGGGTCCAAGGTCAAAGTATTGATAGGTCCTGGTGAGTCCTCTGGTGAGGACTCATTTGCTGGCTTGTAGATGGCTATCTTTTCACTGTGTCCTCATACGGCTTAGAGCAGAAAGATCAGTAATTATAGATTCTTTGTCATTCTCAATATTCCAAGGATGAGTCAAATTAAGGTGCTATGAGGGCAAAGAGGGTAATGTTAGCTTCTGTCTGAAGCTAACAAGAATGATAGAGTTATTCTTGTGGTCACCTACTACTATCCTTCATAAAATTTATTTTCACCTTCTAAATTTTAAGGGACTGCACTTTTTAACCAATAACCCCCAAATATAAACATAACAAGTATGGTTAATCCACATGTCCCCCTATTGAAGGATGCCCTCACATAACATAAAATTAACTATGACCTGACTTTAGGAGGCAGTCCCTTTCCAACAAGGAGTTAAATGAAATTTTTTGAAACTCTTAAAGATTCTAAACAACCTCAGTTAGTCTATGACTCACTTCTCACTCTCCACATTCTAACTCAGACCTGTATGTTGCACATGATTTATTTCCTTTTTCAATTTAAAAAAAATTCCTTTTTGTTGGGCCTCCCTGGTGGCACAGCGGTTGAGCGCTGCGCTGTGGAGCTGTCGGCAGCGCACAATGCGAGTTCGATGCCCAGCCGGGAGAATCCCACATGGTGCGGCAGACCTCTCCTGCCTCGCCCGCTGCTCCCCTCAGCAGTGTATTTCTGATCTGCCTGTTCTGCTCCCCACTCTGTCTCTGGTGAACCCTCTCGCCACCCCACACCTATGGCCTGTACCCCAGCTTGTATGTATAAGTAAATAAATCTTAAAAAAAAAATCTTCTAAAAAAAATTCCTTTTTGTCAATAAATATAAATTAAATGACAAACTCCTTGCCATTTGTCCCTAGATTTTACATGCAGACTTAAAACAAGAGATATTATTGTTTTACTATACAGGACTATAAAGACATAGAAAGCATCATTTATAGATATATGGAAAGTTAATATTACATATTATAACTAATATGCCTTGTTCAATAAGTTTCTTTATATTTACCCTGAAAGACTTATAGATAGGTATCTTTATTTTGATTTGGAGCAATGCAAGAGGACCAGGTTGTCATAGTCATATGTACCAGACACAGGTCGTGAATATTAAAATAATTTAAACTTATCCCAAGAGAAGAAGTCAAATAACCAGTGGATACATATGGCTATTTAATCCAAAGACATATAATACCCCTAAAGAATTTTGAACTAAAATATAAATGTCTGTATCACTTTTGTATACATGGTACTTAAAGCCACTGGGAATGCATAATAAAATTACCTAGCTGCAGGGTAGGGTGTCCATAAGTAGAGGGTATCTCATACTGAGACTTGAGTAGCTATTATATTTATTTACTAGTGGAGGAAGAAAGCTGGAAAATGTGAAAACCAGTTTTAAGTTCCCCAATCATGTATTCTTACTGGCAGCTTATGGATATCCTATGCCTTGTGAGTTTGGAAATTGACTTATAATATGTTCTTGTATTCTTAATAAGACTGAGGGATTACAAAAGATACTTGTGTTACTATGAAGTTAATGTCCATTTTCTTCATTAGTTTGAAAGGGTAGTGAATGCCTCATTTGTTCATCCAATTCCTAATACTTAGTATTCCTAATACCTGGTCCATACAGGAACTAATTAAGGATTTGCTGAAAAAAAAAAAAATCCATCCATCACAACCTTGTTTATATGACAATTTAAACAGTTGAAGTTGGATTAAGTGCAAAGGAAAGTATATAGATGGACACACGTGTACACAAACACACACACACAGCAAATTCATCTACTGTTCACCCAAATTCCAATTTTCTCACTTGCTCATATATCTTAATGGTGTCTATGAATATTTCATTTTTAGAGATATCTATAATGGAATAGAATGCATTACTAGAGCCAAAGAAGAAAAAGAGGAAATTACACCTCTGAGGCCAAGATAGTCGGTAAGAACTCATATAAGTTTGATAGTTGTCTGAAATAAATTCCTCAAAGGGGACGCAACACCATGTTCACCCTTGGAATGACACACCTCTAAAATAAAGTTTGGTTCATGATTACTACAGGGCAGGTAACTGTTTTCAATCTATGAGCAAAAGAAAATGCAATCCCTTTCTTACTGCCCTTCTATGCCAGTGAGTAAAAGTGACTGTGACTTATATTTGCCAAAAAATTTTAGTATGTAGTTATCAGAAACCTAAGCCAGGAGCAATATGAAAAGAAAAAGAGAGAAAGGAAGAAAGGAAGGAAATTAAAAAATATATAAGATAGAAAAAATGATCATAATAAGATAATGGTTATATCAACAGCATAAAAACCCTGGACATTGGTGTACTCAGAATATTTGGGACTAGATTTATCAGAAATATTAAGATTCAGAATTTCCTTTTCATCAGTTATTGAACCCCCAAGGTATGCATGACACTGTTATCAGCAAGTACATCATATGATATTGATCTATAACTTAGAAACAATGAGAGTAATAAATGCAATTCCTTCTTTATGAATGAAAATTCATTGCAGAGTTTCACTTCATGCTTACTAAGGTAAGTAATTTCACAGGATAGCTGTTACTGAAACAACAAACTGAAATACACTGTATAAGATGGCCTCTATTAATGTTAAATGATACTATTTTAGGGTTAAATTAAAAGTTGTCATTATTTTAAGGGTTTCAGAATTGAGTGTTCATCCCGAAGAGTAATCCAATAAAAAAAAGCACGCAGTAATATTCTCTGTGCATATAGAGAGGAGAGATAAAGAGCTGATTATATCCCTGGTGTCTACAAGTCAGTTGCTTAGCACTCAAAGTGTATTTTTCCATATGATAATTATAATGTCAGATTTGATGGTGAGCTAGCACTATTAGGTTTTTTAGGGTTCACTTCCTGTTAAAGTGTAAGATTTTAGGGTTTAAACGGACTTCTGTAAGTGGTCTGGGAACACTGACCATTTATAATGTTTTTTTTTTTCCTCCACGAAAATACATTTCAAATTCCAACCTGAGATGCTAGGAATACATATTCTTCCCTCCGGGGGTGGGAGTGGGGGTGAGGTGGGGTGTCGAAGCTCCTGCAGTGTGGGTTCGGGGCCAGGGCTCAGTCAGGAGGGACTTTAGGAGTTTGAGCATTTATAACTGAGAAGCCTTTGTATGTGCCATGAAAATGCCCCTTTGGTGACGTCACTCCAGGTTTTGTGTCTGGAAGACCTGAGCGCCGCTCCCTCCACTGGCAATGGGGACAGCGCTTAGCCGCCACCGCAGCTGCCTCTCCTTGGCGCCTGGGTCCTGGCTCGCAGGCTGTGGGTGACCCTCTGCATGAGTGATGAGTGGATTCAGCCACTGACTTCCCGAATGGAATGTGGGCAAGGTAATGGAAGGTCCCGACCAAGGGAGGCCACGAAATGATTGTGGCTTGTGTCTTGGGTGTTCTTTCTCTGGCTCCTTAAGAGAAGCCAGCTGCCATGTTGTGAGACAAAAATAAAAAGAAGCAATCTTTCCTTTCAGTATTTTAATATACTTAGGGTGTAACTGTGTAGTGTAACTGTAGTCTGTATTACACTAAAAAGAAAGCAAGACTTTCTTTTTAAGAAAATTATTTAGAAAATTATAAAAAGCATGCTTTCCACTGTGGAAAAACTGACATATATGAAAATAAGCAAAAAAACCCTAATTATGCCCAATCTCACCTTCCATAGATAGTTTTTTTTTTAAATACCTTGGAATATTTCTTTCTGATCTCTTTTACATGAAAAACATTTTTCCATATTATTTTCAACTCATATAGGTCTTTTTAAAAAAAGAGCTAGTCTATCATTTGAGGATACCATAAAAAACTTATTTCCCTATTTGTGGACTGTTCAAAATTTTTTTCAATTATAAGCATACTTGATTATCAATCTTTGTGCACATTTTTCATTAGGATAGAACTTGTATTGCTGAGCCAAAGAGTATGACCGTTTTGAAAACTTTTAGTAAATTTCCACATTACTTTCAAGAATGATTGATGTGAGCCATAAGTTTATATTCCTAAAGGTAATATATGAACTTTCTTGCCTTTCCTGTAGAGGAATTTAACATAAAAGCAAACCCTTTGCTAATTCGAAGGTTAAAAAAAATTCCCCTCATTGTTTCACAAGCTATTTTATAACACTTTTAGAGATTCACTTCAGTCCATTTAAGGTCTCAATTAATGAGGGTTTGTGGTAACCACAAATAGTAAGAGGCAATGAAGAGACATCAAACTAAAAGTTAGTCAAATTATTATCCACTAAATTATTATTACTCTCAACGGTTTGGGAAGGCAGAACTTAATTACATACCACTGCTCACAATGCTTCTATTCAAAGCCAGCCTCAGGGAGGGTAAGTTGTCTAATCTTGCAAGTTCCAAATAGCAGTTCTTATCTGGAAACCCACTTCCTCCGCACGCCCTCCCCCCACAGTCCAATGTGTTTCTAAATATGGTGAGAATAGTGCATAATTGAAATGTTCCTGGAATTTACTTGACATTGATTGGATTATTATCTCTGGGGCCAGAAAATTTGATTTTTAAGAACAATTCATATTTACATGTATGTGAATAAGGTGTTTTTTTTTCCACCTTTGCTTCAAATTTTACTTTCCATAAGCAAGGACATTCTTTAAATTTTGCTTTTATGCAAAAATTACAACTCTTCCCAAAGGTTAATATGTCTCTAGTGAATTTAATTATAAACTGGCAATAAAGAGCTGTCTATGAAATGCTTGCATAACTGACCTGTGGTCGCCAGAGTGAGGAAGTCGCCACATTTGGCATCATTTTAATTTAAGTAGTGTTTGGTGAATCAACTCATTTTAAAAAATGTTAATTCTAATACACTGACACCCACAAAGTCACCATTTTTCCTGACAAAGAAAGGAGACATTTTCATTTTAGATGTCTTGAGGAAGCAGATTTAGGATAATATAGGAAGAATTAATTTTAACTGGAAATCTTCGCGGAACTTGATACAGGTGTCCCTGCAAAATCTAAAAGAAGGAAGTTTCCGTTCCGTGTGACTTAGTATGTTGTTCTGGGGGCCTGGGGATGCTGTTACCTTTATTTTTGGTGTGTGGACTTTTTTTCTTTGAGCATTCCCACACCCAAGACATAACCTACTGAATTTCTCCGGATAGGAATGTTCTACTTTCAGATAGTGGGGAAATCTGATTGCCACTAAAACCCAGTGTAGAGTTTGAAAAACATACTAGCTTTGGAGGATATTTGAGTTTAAGTTCTAGCTCTGCCACTTGATAGCTGTAGGTGCCTGCATAATAAACAGACACTCATCAAGCCTCAGTTTCCCCCTCTGTGAAATGGGGAATTTATCAATAGCTGCCATACAACTTCACAGGGTTATTGTGAAGATCAAGTAAGAGAACAAGGGTAAAGATGCTATTGCATCTCAGCTGTTTGGAAAATGGAATAAGAAAAACAAGCATGGAGCCATCTCAAGTCTGGGTAACAACCAGATTTAGGAGGCTTTTGAGGATTGGGTCTCAGGCAATTTTAGGCATCCCAGCATCTTCGGACATGCACAGGTGCATCCACAGCTGAGCTGAAACCACATTGGCAAGTCACACCCAGGATTGAAATTCAGCCAATCATGTCTTGACAAACTTTCCACCAATCAAAACTGCATTGACTGGAAACCTCATTTGCATAAAGCAGACCTAGTTCTGCCCCTTTCGCCTATTTAAGAAGGCTCCCTCAGTTCTCCTCAGGCGGTTAGCTTAAGTGCTCCTTGAGTGAGTGCAGAGTACAGACTTTTGCTGTAATACTTGAGCTGCAAATCAAGAGATGTAACATTATTGCTATGACACAAGACCTTTAACACTTCTGCTGTGACTTCAGAGCTATAATCATCAAACTTTAACTTGTCCAGAATTTGGTATCTTGTTCCACATGGTGCAACACCTCTTCCCACCATGGAAATTGTGACTCTACATGGTAGTGACATCAGGTATGGCTCCATGAGCTTAGTATCAGTGAACTGAGACCTTATTTTGTAGAATGTACGTCATCTCTTTTCTGCCACGTGTCTTGTCCAAATTTAGGCAACCAACAATTATTTTAAATGGTTGTTGAATTGCATTGTCAGGAGTTACTTCTTTTGTGAGGCATTTCATGATTTTTATTATTTTGGAGTTTTTGAAAAGCCAGATTTTTGTAGTTTGTTATCGTGGTTACTTGTTTTAGCTCTCCAGAAAAAGCCACATGCCTGCAAATTTTACACCAGATCATGGAAGAGAGTGTTGGATGAACAAACCTGACTTCACAAGGAAAGGAAAGTTAAGTCGACGTTTCGTGGCTCTCAGCTGTCATAGTTTTTCTTTCCTTTGGCACAGGAGGCCGTCAGCTGTCACGCTGAAAGCAGAGTAAATGGACAATGAAGGAACAGTTTGCAGGGCTTGTGCATGTTCACTAGGAGTTATTCATAAAAGGTCTTAAGCAGCCATTACCCAAGCTACTTTAAGTGCTGCAGATGTAAGCTGGGTTTCAGCAATCGCAGGGAAGGGTGATGCTGGGAAGAGGCAGAATGGAAGTGATGGGAGCTGGAGGTGAGAGAGAGGGCAGAACTTTTGGCCTATAATCAAGAACCTCCATTTATAATGGCACATTTTTCCTGAACCTTAGTCTGCCCTTAAAGGAAAAAAGTAATAAAGTGAAAATGAAGTGCCCTTTGGGGGACTGGGGATGGAGGAGAGGGGTGTCAGCCACCATAGACCTTTGACAAGGATCTCAGTCATTTGTACTGAACCATTCCCAGAGGGTGAGCTGGCCTTTCACTGCTGGGAACAATTGTCAGGCGGCAAATAATAGAGACAAAGAGAGAGTTTCCCGAGTGAAGGAGCAAACCCTGTGGAAGTCATTTTTCTCTGTCCATTTGTTCCTGTTGCCCAAGGGGGTGAGAGCTGTTCTTTCCTCACAGCTCAGACCTGCTCTTTCTCCCCTTTTTGGTTAGGAAGAATTTATAACATAAATTTATTTAAATTCATGTAATGCTACCTCCATGAAAAAAAAGACAAAATGGAAAACCTCTTACACTCCCTGCCCCACAGTTCCTTGGTCTCTTATTTCAGTCACAGGAGAGACTGCTACTTGCTGAATATCATCGATTTATTCATGGCAAAGGCCTCAGGAATCTTGTAGAAATTAAATTTATCTTCAAAAAGCAGATTATGACATCATTATTATACTTTGCAAACTGGGATTTCCTAGAATTGCATCAATACATTAAAAATAGAATCAAGTGTAGACTGTGGTTCATTTATAGCATTTGGTTAAAGCCTGGAGTATGATCTCTCTCTGTTTGGGAAGAAGCTCTCAGATACCCCCGGGGAAGCTCCAGAATGTGCATGGAGAAGGAGTCTGAATAATTTAGGTTTATTGAAGAAAGTCCCAGATCACAACCTGAGCTTTGCTGATGGATGGGGGCGGGGGTGGAGGTTGTCTGTATTTCTGGACTGTTTGGAGAATGTTTATGGTAGTAAAATAAAATCGAAAAATCCTAAAGATGGTGACTTTAACTCACTTTAGGTTAAATATGACCAATAAATAAGCATAGTAAAATCTAAATAACTTTCTTTTGGAGACCAAATATTAGATGTCTCTGCTACTTGTGAACTCTGATTTTGGGTAATAATTGTTAGGAACCTGTTTTCTTATTGGTAAAATGGGAATAACTGACTTGGGCCCAAATCACAGAGATGTTTTGACAATCATTTGAGCCTATAAAGGGATTGCAACAGAGGTAGGTGCTCATTCATGGAAGGTGTTGTTTATTACCTGAAAGTGCCCCTAATGTGTAATCCCACTCTAGTTACTAAGGGGGCTGTGAAGTTTGTGATGCCCCAGAGGGTTAGAGCAATGGTATCCAGTGGTGGTTAAGAGTCCCCTCTCTGGAGCTGTACTGCCTGGGAGTCATTTAGTGTTGCGTGAGCTGGAGCAAGATGTTTAACTGTCCTTTCATTCCCTTCTCTCACAGTGGAAAGGAGTTAATAATGGGCTCCCCTTAGACTGGTACCGTGAGGACTGAATGAGCTGATGTGTACAGAACGCTCAAAACTGTGCCTAGCACAGGGTAAATCCTAGGTCTGCCTTTGCAACTGGTGTCATCGTTGTTCTTTTCCTTCTATTTAATGCAGCATGTTCCAGTGTGTGTTCCTGAGGGTCACATTCTAATACAAGAAAGCTAGGGTTCATTTTAAAAATTCATGCAAGAAATGTTGCTGGTTGGGTTTTCCCCGAAGCAGCCTCTGACAACAGGTTTTTTAGGGTGTATTCTTGGAATCAACCTCCCAGAAGAGGAGGTACAGGAAGTAGGACTAAGGAGAGAGAGAACCAGGTTGCGTGAGTGCCTGGCGGGCAGCTGACCCCAAGAAGCTGACCCCAAGGGCACCAGAGGCTGTCCCTCTCATCGCTCGCTGGTTGCGGGCTGCCCTGGTGTGACTGGAGCAAGGGTTGGGACAAGCCCTGGAGCGAGCACAGCTGAAGGATGGCCACCTTCAGCTCCCCTAGCCGCTGGGACAAGTCCTTCCTTGAAGGAGAATCTAGGCAGCCCCATTTTTGTCTATCAAGAGATACATTTTTACCAGGCATGGAGATAGTTATAGTCATGCAATTTAAAAAAATCCGTACTTCTGTGTAGTCTGCAACTTGGTATAAGGGGGACGTCTGTATTTATTGATTTAAAAGCTGCCAGAGGGCAGGTACTGTGTTTTAGTTCATTTTCCCCTCTCGAGGACCTAAAATAATAAAATAGTGCTCAGCGCGTAGAGCCTGCTCAAAAAAATGAATGAACAAGGGAATTCATGAATGGTGAACACGTAAAGAAAGATCCTATAAAGAACTTGTGGGCCATAAAAGAGAATGAGGCATATTTGCTGATGTCATGAGAACTACTACATGGTACAGGGCAATTGGGGAAGGGAGAGATAAATGGCAGGCAGTTGTGATGTCTGAGTATAAATGCTTAAAATCAGTGCAATTGATGGGTATGAAACTGACCTCAGAGAAGAATTTGAACTCAGTTTTAGAGCCTTTCTGTGTGGTGATTATCTGAGTAAACAGACGCAAGTGTCCTAAATAGTCAATAAAAATTTAGGGATAAAATACATTACTAGCCATATTTTCATCCCTTCAGAAGTAGGGACATTATAGATAACAAACAAATATTTGCTGTGATGTTTTTAGAGATATTGCATAGTTGTTTTTTTTTAAAAATATTTATTTATACATACAAGCTGGGGTATAGGCCAGGGGCGTGGGGCGGCGAGAGGGCTCACCAGAGACAGAGCGGGGAGCAGAACAGGCAGATCA
Source organism: Scalopus aquaticus (assembly GCA_004024925.1). Classification (NCBI taxonomy): domain Eukaryota; kingdom Metazoa; phylum Chordata; class Mammalia; order Eulipotyphla; family Talpidae; genus Scalopus; species Scalopus aquaticus. Next base: position 51,760 of record PVIJ01002312.1, read on the forward strand.
GAAACACACTGCTGAGGGGAGCAGCGGGCGAGGCAGGAGAGGTCTGCCACACCATATGGGATCCTCCCTGGCTGGGCGTCGAACTCGCATCGTGCGCTGCCGACAGCTCCACAGCACAGCGCTCAACCGCTGCTCCACCAGGGAGGCCCCATAGTTTGTTTTTTAAAGACCACTTAATGAGGATATATTTCTTGTTAGTACTGAGACTATTAAATCAGTACAGTATTTGGAAGTATTTCACTTATCTTCTGGCACTTGAGTTAGGCTCATGTCTATAAAGGAGAAGACAACTAGTCTTTAGAAATTGGGCTGTCAATATTATGTGACTTTTCCTTACAGCTTCTTGAAAGTTGCAACTGTTCACAAAGAAGAAACTGTGCTTCAGTTCTCACCACAAAGGAATCTTTCTCAACATGTCAAGAAATTATCTTTCCTATTTCAAAAAAGGAAAGAGCAATTTTTCTGTTGTTAAGACATTTGAAATTTTCTAATCTTTAGATCATTCTTTACCTCCAAGGTAACTCAACATTTTGAAATAGAACTGTATTTTCAGATAAAATGCTCAAAAACATTTAAAAATTAATGTTTTAAAAAATTTTAAAACATTTAAACATTTAAAAATTTTCACTTGACACATCGGTGACATCACTTTTAAGGCTGAGAGTTATCAATTCTGCATTCTAAACAACTGTAATAATGAATGTTCAACCAGGACCGCTTCAAAAATTTGGAGTAAAATCAGACAGAAAATATTGTGAAATAATAAGATAATATCTCAGCTATTTGCACACACACACACACACACACACACACACACACACACATCATCTTCATTCCTCTATGTTCCTATGACTTGCCGTGACTCATAGTTTAATCAAGACTCAAGAACATAAGAGAATTTTTATTGAAACTAGCTTCCTAGTAAAAGGTCATAGTGATTATCAGACACTCGAAAATCCGAGGATTTTCTACTGTCACTTACTTAAATTTAATATTGTCTGGGAATTAGATTAGCAACTCCAGGTCATCTCTGGATTGTTAGTATTTACGTCCTCCATGAAACACCGGTGGCTCTGGCCAGGAAGGCGGCACCTGCTCTCTCTCAGGTACCCTTGACCTTGGTTCCTCCCCTAAGGGCGTGTGTTGCAGCTTTTCCTTGTCAGGACATTCACATCTTTTTATCAGGGTACAGAAAACAAACCCCTTTTATCTGCATTATTCTCTTGATTACAAACTCTCTGGCTATTACAATCTGCAATAACTACCCTCAAAAGAAAAAGCCAGTTGGTCTTTTTTATAGCCAGTATAATGAAACAAACTCTAGGTTAGTTAAATGTTCCTCCACGTGTTAACAGGCTCTAACTGGATCACCTAATTTGACTTCCTTCTCCTGCCCCTCCTTAACTTAGGCCCGCTGGTGACAGGTTAACAGATTACCTGTAGATTTCTCTAAATCTCAAATCTATGACTACTTTTTAATCATTAGGCTGGCAAAGAGTATTTTTTCAAAATGCAAAAAGGCTTCTAGTCGAGTCTCCGGTGACTAGAGAAGTCGCATATACATCAAAGGAAGGCACTATCAGCGCAGGGATATGAGATATATGGGGAAGCGAGGAATTTTTAAACCATGTGTTTATTTACTTTTTAAACTCCCCTCCTCCCACAAAATTACACTTAAAAAAATTGTATCTTATTCTCCTTACAAACCAGGGACGAAGCTGTGAACAAAAGAAACCCTTCTAACTTAAACAGGGAAGAATTTTGTTTGGCGGGCCTCGGGTGGTTCACACAAGGGTCCAGTTGTAGACAAGAGGTGGGAGACGGGAGTGGAGATGACCGAGACCCAGTGCGCCCCCCACCCCAGCAGTTTCTAGAGAGCACGCTCTGTGGGAGCGTCCCCAGGACCCCCTGTGGGCGGGCAGAGCCGCAGTATTGCTGGGCTCATGACTTGCCCGCAGCGCTGCGACGCGACGTGACCGCTGTGCATAATATAATCTGTCCCTGAGTGTGCATGGTTCATTCCTTAAAGTTTCAAAATTCCTGACTGACCTCAAGAGGACCATGTACAGCCTGGGAGTTGGGAGGGGGAGAGGCAGAATTTAGGGCTTGTCCTCTGGCCCGCCAAAGCCCTCTAACCCCACCTTGAGATTTCCAAATACAGAAAGCCCATTTCCCTGTTGTACAGCAAGCGGGCAAATAACTAGTAGACTGAGTTCCTGTCTTGGAAGCATTCCTTTCAAGAGTTGATACAGAAGTAACAGAGTACAGAAGCATGGAGATAATTTACCCTTGTACTCACTTCCAGGGTCAACACTGACCCTTAGAAGTCACTTAAAACTACCAGGTCGACAAGAGAGTGGAGGGAGATAATGAGCGCAGAGTGGACTCTCCTTGTGTCTTGTTATTTTGAGCTAGTAAACCCCATGGAGATAGCTTTTAGCTCTTCAGGATTGATTATTCATTCGTCGAATTGTCCTCTCCTAACTTACATTTCTCTGGTTGTCAATAAGTCAGCAATTTTCTGTGTAGAATTACCTTATCCTAGGGAGTTGGAGTAAAACAGGGATAGCTAAGATTTACGTTGAAAAATATTGCTTCTTTTCATGTGCCACATAGGCCAAACCTTTGGTCCTAAATTGAAAGTATGTGTGTTTTTCTTATTATCCTCTATCTTTTGTAGGTTATCATTCCACATGTGTTTCTAGGATGCCTTGTCTATGTATGTAGGAAAATACCTTTGATGTTATATTTTTTCTTTTTTTCAGCTAGTGACCCTTATTTTTCTATTTGTTCATTCTCTTTTCCTCTCTTTCAAAATATTGTTTTCCACATTGGCATTTGGGTAAAATAAATATAAATAGGGATAGATTATCAGAGTCACAAATCCCTAGGGAAGAAGCAGCAATTTATGATCTGCTGTATATGGCCGAGGCACTGAGCTTGACATCCTGAGGCTAGAAAGATGACAGAATCTTATCCTGGGCAACACATATTTTCACATGTAGAGAAAATGCTTTATAATAAACTACTGAAAAAAAACAAGAACTAGGCAAGTAGGAACCCCGAATGTGCCAGCCTCATAATCTGCACAAAGTTGGTGAAGCTACAATGCTGTAATTTTCCAGCAAATTGCTTTGGCACCTGTGCCTCAGATACTGAGGGCAAGAGTAGGATTTTATATTCTTCCTATGAAAATCAAATGTGTAATAAGGTAGAGGCCTTTTCCATGTTTAGATGATTGGTAAAAGTCTTTTTCACAAGGGTAACTTTCCCTAAGTAAAGTAATCAAGGCACATGATTTGATAATTGATGCATAGGGAAGTGCTTTAATGAATTATTGAAGCACTTGGCTCAGGTGTGTGTCTCCCGGGACCAGAATGCAGAATTACTGCTTAGCAATTAGACCGTCAATGTTCCTTACCCAGTTGACCATAATTAAAATAATTTTATTCTTGGTTTGATATTGGGAATTAAAACTCACACCTCCGTTCCCTGGTAAAGATTTTCAAGGCTAATGGCATGAGACATGAGGGTTTTAAAATGCCAACCTGTGTTCTTCCTCAGAATATAGAATTCCTCAATCATTCATGTCTGATTAAAGTTGTATTTGACTAATTGATAATGACTTTTCAATTAGGGAAAAGCATATTTTATTTAGAAATTACATTTATTTACATTGATTTTCCCCCTCTTTCAGATGGCTGGGCTTCTGTAGCCAATTTGATGTAACTGCTACAGTTCTTAGGAAGCCAATGAAAGGGTAACTGACAATCATTCCCAAGCACAGGCTGACAGAATCAGGCTTTGGAGAGAGGCACTGCAGGAAGTCAGAGTATTATTTTTGAAGACTATGTGGGAAACATCCCCAGCCCCCGGAAGAACAACGGTGGAGGAGTTTAACTGGGTGTGGGTGAGGGAAATGAAAGCCACAGTCTGGGAGAATTCTTTTTTGGTAGTGGTCTCAAGAGTTTCTCCAGATGAGGAAGAAATTTATCACAAGTTACATCCTTTCGCGGGTTCCATCTCTGCCCATCGCTGCAGAAGTAACGCAGGGCTCTGCTGAATGAAGCGGGCAGATGGACGAGTTAGGACACCCTCCAGCTGTCTACGGGGCAGGGACCAGGAGACAGGGTCCCTCCAGTCCTTTTGGGCCCTACAGGGGGGAGCCATGATCCCACTCCCCCCAGGGAGCAGTAGCCCGAATTGCCACGGACTCACCTTCAGGTAGAAGTTGACTCTTAATTACCCAGCTGAGCTCTGGGAGCCAGCAGAGCGTGGCGAACGCTCTGGAATCCTGATTTTTCCTGGGGCATCAGGTGATTTCTACGGAGGCCTGGAGGCTGCGGTTTTCAGCGTAACAGTCACATATTCATGGAGACAAGTCTTTGTTGGGGACTAAAGGTCAGTCTCACCCTTCTGGGTTGCATTCTTCCCCCATCTCTATAGCCCCAGCCATGGTTTTGTCTCATTATCGACACCGTCCTTATTCACTTCTTGACCAGGGTAGGTGAATTCAGTTCTTTTCGACCGTGCTATTCTGGATTGTGATTCCTGTCACCTGAGATCATCTAAAAACACAGATAGGATTGCAGAGGTTGTGTCCCCAAAGCCTCCTATGGATTTATTTAGTGAATAAAATCCAAATTTCTAAGATTAGATTTAAATGTACCCTATTTGGATTCCACTTGGTGGATTTGGTTTTTACACCCACAGTAAGAGCTCACAGGGCTAGCTCTCCAGGCAGCTAGGTCACGGACCTTTACCATGACCTTTGCAAGGACCGGCTTGACCTTTCCAAATCTAAACCCTCCAGGTTCAAGTCCAGTGTCAACCGCAGCTGGCATTTTCTAGCACCACGTGGTGTAGAGCAGTTGTTATCATGGATTATTTTGTGAGTAATCAATGCTTCCTTCACTCTCTCTGCTATAAATTCCTTTACCAAGAGAAAAACCTTCACTACATAATTAAAGATGAAATGCAGCGAAGGCAGTTTATCGATCCGGTGAACTTGGTGAGACACCATCAGGAAACGGCTCCATTATTCTCCCATCATCGTGTTCAGACGTGTTTCCTCAGGTTGTCTTTCCCGCCCCTGCGCAACGTGTCTGCACGCCCCAGACCTTTAGCCAGAACAGCTCCTTCTCCAGATGTTACCAAGTGTCAGCGAAAGTCTCAGAGGACGAGAAATCCAAGCTTTGGGCTTTCATCCAGATCGAAGGTTCTCCCCCCACACCGGTCTAGGCACGATTTGCGAGGGTGGAGCGGGTGGGCCTTTCTCTGAAGCGGCTTCACCTCTTTTCCGGGGCCTCTGGCTCTTCTGGGCATGGAGGAGGGACAGGAAAGTGTGCCTCTGGTTTGCGTATCCTGTCACCTGAGATCTTCTCCTCAAAGCACAGATAGGATCGTACAGGTTGCTTCCCCAAAGCCTCCTATGGTTTTATTTAGTGAATAAAATCCAAATTTCTAAGATCAGCTTTAAATCTACCATATGTAGATTCCCCTTGTCTGAGCAGAGTCAGATCTAGACGCGAATCTCAGTTCTGCCACTTAAGTGTGTGTCGCGGAGCACGTTATTTACCGTCCTCCATTTTCTCATCAGCGAGATGGAGATAATAACAGTTATCAGCCACAGGAGGATTGTGAGGCATCAGGTCAATAAAAGTAAAAGATGTGGGGAGTAGAGCCGGCAGTCAGGGGGCGCAACCGGTGGCGCGTAGTCGTCGTTATGATCGATCAGTTGGCCCTTCGGGAAGTTCTGTGGGTCCTCGGGTTTGGGCGACAGGATGTGTGAGCGTGGCCGCTGTGCATTCCTCCCTCAGAGGGAGCAGGTCCTCTGAAGACAGCCCCAAGGCGCTTTAGCCTTGCTGCGCCCAGGCTTCTGTCTCCATGCCGTGGCTTTGACCTCGGCGACCAAGAAGGTGCTTCTTTCTTTTTGTGCCAGGCTTTTTCAAGGGGTCGCCCCAGTCGCGCCCCCTGAGCAGTTTAAGTAGAGCTGTGTGCACAAGCGCCATGCAGGTGAATAGTGGTGGTAGGTGTTCCTGTCTCTCTTCGTCAGCAGTCGGGTGGGCGCAGAGGGCAGGGGCAAAGCCTCGCTTTCTCTCACTCGCTCCTTCGGGTACTTTAGACATTTGACTTGGAGGTTTTTTGTCTTAATTTGCAGCGTGCATTACCTCTAATTTGAGAGTGAAAAGTTCCTTAGCAAGAACCAGGATTTAGACCTTTGGTCAATGATCTTTAGAACTATTTACCATGTTCTCCAGCAGGTGGCAGTATAACACAAACAATAGCCCGAGGAAACTACAGTTTTGCGTATTTTAGGCTCGCTTTAGCGTCACAGGCCTCTCATTCTGGATTAGATTTCTATAATTCTAAACTTAAAGACAGCCTCTTTTTAAAAGATTTGCTCTATCAGTTGTCTTTCACTCTTATGTATTTTCTCAGGTGGGAAAATTTAGCCCTGAGTATATATATATATATGTAAGATTTTCTTTCTAATACTTGAAAATATAAAACAAAAGAGGACCTTAAGGAAAAACTATTTCAATATATGCATTAGCCTTAGTTAATTTTTAGTTGCCATATATTTCATTATATTAAGGCAAAATTATTTGTGCTATTTATGTAATCTTCGTAGAGAAAAATGTTTCCTGTGAAATTTCCTTGTGTGGGTGTAAGTTCCAGATATGTGTATATTTACCGGAGTATGTGTCTTCCAGAGTTATCTCAAACTCCCAGAATTAGTTTTTTTTTTTAGACTCAGCACAGTTTACAGAATTAATTTGCGTTTCTAGAAATTTCTTACAACTGGAAGAAAATATTCATCAGAACAAGATGAATTACATGTGATATGATATATTCTCTCTATAAGTGACACCACCTGTATTTATCTTCTACCTTCTGACTTACTTCGTTTAGCACAATCCCTTCCAGCACCATCCATCTTGCCGCACTACTGGGTGATCAAAATAATATCTATTCGAGCTCCTTTGAGGACTCCGAGCTGTTTCCACAGTGGCTGCACCGGGTTTTCACTGCTCTGAGGAGTGTGTGTGGATTCCCTTCTCTCCACATCCGCACCAACACTTGCTTTTCCCAAGACTGCACTTAGATGGGTGGTGAACGTCTTCCATTCTTCTCTCTTACACATGAAGTTTTCTCTCGTAGTTTCCACCACATACACACGAAGAAGGGAGACAATGTGACTGGAGAACTCCCAGTGCAGACAGAAGGATGGCACGAAGTGTGCCAGGAGCCAGGAGGCTGCCAGGAGCCAGGAGAGGGGCAGGCCCTTCCCTGCAGCCGGCAGAGGGGCCAACTGCTGACATCTTGACTTTGTACCTCAGGCCTCCAGAACTGCGAGACATAGCTTTTCTCTTGCTTTATGTCGCTCAGCTTGTAGTACTTCGTTCCAGAAGCCCTAGGGAACTAACCCGACGTTTGGTTCCATCTCCTTGGTTTACGGTGTGAGAGGGCTCTGTGACTCTCCCTTCCATGGCCTCCATCATCGATGATTCTTTCCATTCACTGATTTTAAATTTTTGTTAAATGCTCATGAAGACCCTTCTTGTTTCTCTTTCACAGAAAGTGTTCTAGATTTTGGATGAAGATGGACTTTGGACACAAGTATCTTTGTTCCTCTAAGTTTCGTTGTCCTTTATTCTTTTTTTTCCCTTTTTTTTTATTGATTTAGTAAGTTATGGCAATCAGATAAGACTTTTGGATTAAAGACACTGATTGATTGCTTGGCGGGTCTGTCTGGAGGGTGGCGTGGGATTCCTCAGTGGGAACGTTGTCCCCTCATGGACAGGCTGGCTGGGGCCCCCCAGGGAGCGGTGATGTAACAGCCCAGCTTCCCTACTCATGGGGTGTGGGGGTAGTGATGGCAATTGGCATAATAAGGAGAGTTAACTGAAGCTTAGGGCACTTCAGTATGCTTACTCCCGAGCAGGAATGCTCTCCTTTATTCACTCAACATCTATTATGTGGATCAATGGTTACTTAATTTATTCCCTAGTCTAACATGAAAGATTGCCCTGAAAAATCTTGTGTAATGGGATAATATTTTTGAAAGAAATTATTATTGAGAATTTTTTTTCCTTTTCAATTTTTATTGCATCTGGACTTCTTCCCACTGGAACTGAGGCTTCTATTGCTTTACAGGGAGGCAAACAAGACCAGAAATAGGAAAATCGTTGCTAGCGTGGTTTGGAAAATAGCATAGCATCAAAAAGTCAGAGCTTTCATTTGCAAAAGCAGGGGTGTGAGGAAGCAGGAAAACAATTTGTTGATTCCAGGAAGTCAAACTTGGCAGACTTTGACCCAGTTTTCATGGTTGGGGTTGGGGAGGGAAATTCCGGGTCACTTTTAGGATTCCAGAACATGGAGACATTGGCCCCACTTCCGCCTCTGTTCAGTCTGTTCTGTGGGTGATTCCCTGCAAACACTGCACCCGAGCATTCTCCTTAGCAAATGTCTTTTTCTGAAACATTCGTCGCCTCTTCCACAGACATACAGCTTTGTGGAACTGCTTCCGCTCTTGAACTTAATGTTTACTTCATTCATTCAATAAATATATTTTGAGTTCCTGGTATATGTAGGTACTAGTGATGCAATACTGAATAAATCAAATAAAACCTCCCTCTCTGCCCTCCATGGAGTTTCCATTCTAGTATCAATGTTTGCAATGATTAAAGGAAAATAAAGGAATATTGACTTTAGATCAGGAGAGCAGGCACTTTGGCAGTGAAACCACCGACGGAAAAACGGCTGACTATACCAGCCTTGGGTCTACGAATTCTTATCATGTTGGAGGGAAGGTGACCGTTGTGTGAATGGCAAACGGTTCTGTTAGTCCTGCCAAGCTCTGGTATGATGCTGTCCTGAGTCACTATCGCTGACTGGGCATAAGAGCCCAAAGACAGCTGAGATAAGGAGCGAATGTAGGGGGACTCAGGTAACACAGGAGAGCAACACAGCGAACAGTCCTCACACGCGAGGCAGGAAGATGGACTCCGCACAGCGGTTTAGGGGGCAGGGCGAAGCCGTTAATGGTTGAAAGGACTGGTGAATGGGCAACAAGAAGTCATCAACCCAATTTATAAACTCCATCCTCCTTCCACACAGGATGCCGCTGCTAAGTCTTCAGTGGTGCAGGTCTCTTGGTCACTCTTAGATGGCACTGGAGGTGCAGAGGGGGTTCACTGATCTGCTCAGGGTGCTGGGGATGAAGATTCAGGTCCAGCTATGGAGGAGCTAACTCGCCTGGCAGTCGTGCGGCAAGACGAGCAAGGAAAGTGGGAAATCCAAGCTTCGGGAGGAAATGTTACCAGAGAGACAAAGATGTGGGGCGGCTGAACAGAGCCATGGTCAGGATTGGGTGGGCAAGACCACCAGTTCCTGAGTCCCGCTGGCACCATAGTTCACACAGGGATGAAACTCTATCTTAGAACAGGGGGAGAGGACCCACCTCCTTGCAAAATAGCCTCCCCTACCTGCCTGTGATTGGGTGACGCTAAAGGAGGCGGTGGTCGCAAGAAGAGCTTCAAAAGTTCAAGCACAAGGTCAGAAACCAGAGAGAGTGGCCCAGCCCAGGAACACAGAGGTCTCAAGAAAGGACGACAGGAAAGCAGAGCAGGGACACAGCGGTGGAATAATGGCGGTGACAGTTTGTTTAGGAACTAATGTTGACATTATTTTGGGTACTAAAAAAGGCTGAGCAATAGGCAGCACATTGCCTGGTAAAGATCATTTCCACTGCCAAGGAGGCAAAGAAGTGTTTATGGTCAGCCGATCCTGACAAGGGAAAAATATTCCCACAGCCCCTTGGTGTGAATTGTTTGTCGGGTGGTGATTCCCCCGAAGACTAAGGATGGCGCAGCCAAAAGCCGGGGAGCATGTGATGGGGAATGGGGAGAGGTCTGCACAGCCGGGAGAGGGGTAATTTACAAGTTTGCTTTGGAACATCACAGCATGTTTCTTAGCATTGAAAAAATCTTCCACCGCCCACCGCGTTTCATCTGGGCTTTCTAGGGAGATTGATTTTACTCAATGTTTTGATTAGTTTTTAAGACCCTTGAGCCATTTCTGTTCTTTGATTATCAACTCTGTAGATTAGGACACCATTTAGAAATTTGACAGTGTTTTTCCCTAAACATTTTGTCCTTTTGCGGTTGTCAAATATTGAATTAGATCTTGTTATAAACAGACCAGGAGCTGGCATTGTTGACATTTCCCTTCATTAGGAAGAAACTGAAAGCTGACATTTTCAACCTATCAGCTTGAGTTTGGTCTACCGATAAGAACGCAGAATGGAGAAGGAGGCAATCTGCCTCCTTTCCTGCTCTTGCTACAGAAACTGTGAAACATTAATTGATAAAATGACTTCGCTTAATGGGTCCCTAAGTTTCTCTTCAAAGGAGAGGAAAAGTATTGATTAGCTCTAGGATTTAAAGTCTGAATGAATGAAAGAAGGCATTGATCTGAATCCTGTGAAATTATTGATTAAACCTAAGGTTTGAAATCTGAATGAATGAAAGAAGACATTGATTCAATCCTAATTTTGCTTGTAATTAATTAATTTTGTTGGTTTTCACTTTCTTTATTTGGAAAATGGGAAAAATAATAATAGCTTTATCTCCACCAAAGGCTTTTACAAGGTGCCAATTAGATGATGTAGTGAAGTATTTTACAAATTGCGCTAGACAAATGTTAGTTTTTACGTTACTATATAGGTTTAATGAAATAGGTTATTGGGTTAGACTAATTGAGGGATTTTCAAAATAATGCAAAGTTTAGGCAAGATCTGTGGTGATAGTTTTGGAGAGGTAGAATCATATTTCACTCTCCTGGAGTTGATCACTAGAAAAAATTGACAAATACATTTCCCAGCCTAATTCTCTCAAAAAGTTGAGACCGCAGTTTCAAAACCTCAATCACAGAAATTATCTGGTTGGAAGCTGAGGCTGAGGTGCTAATACAACAGTAGTTTGTTTGCATCAGTTTGATTTTCTCAGAAAAAGGGGGACAAAGTTTGGAAACAATTACTGGAAGATATGTCAACATTCAAGAGAATGACTTAACTAGAGAAATATGAACAAAATTCTCTTACCCATGAAGTAAATAACACTATTTTCATTTTTACAACTGAGGTCATTCTTCTGTGCCTATCAAACTGATACTTTTAGTGATGGCTAATAGGGGCTGGAAAGGAAAATAGGAAAGAAAAATATTTTACTCAACTCAGAGTTGAGCATGGAGAGGACCTCTAAAGTTATTCTTCTTTATGTTCTGTATTAATTTGTAGTTTGAATTGTTTCTTTTTCTGTGGGGAGCTTGTTTCACCCTTTACTGACTTTGATAAAATTCAGGATGTCCAATATTGAGTCAAAACTCACCTGGAAAGACCTTTGAGTAAAAGAGATTATTTTCAAATTCCAAGTATGCTAAGGAATAGCTCAATTCCCATTCACACTAGTGGGGTGCTAATTTTTTTTCCATTAAATTTTACTAATTTGTCAGTCACCTACATAGCTATGTAATTTGGGGGGTACAATTTCACATCTCCACATGTGTATACCTTCCAAAACTCCCGTGCCGATGTCCTATCACCTTTCTTCCCTTCCCCCATTCTGTTTCCTCTGGTGATCAGTATATTTTTCAGAATCTACGAATTAGTTTTGTTGTGTTTTGCCAGTTTGTTTTCTGTTGTTATTTGATATTCCACAAATGAGAGAAACCATCTTGTAACTGTCTTTCACGGTCTGATTTATTTCATTTAGCAGAATCACCTCATTATATATTCATTTTCTCCCCAAAGCTATTATATCCTATGTTTTACTAGCTGGATATGATCCCATCTAGCATATATTCCACAATTTCTGATCCAGTCTTCTGTTTTTGGGCCCTAGGCTGGTCCCCAAACTTGGCTGTTGTGATTAATGCTGCTGTGAATGCAGGAGAGTTTACATCTTTTCATACTAAAGTTTTCAAAATTCTTTCTGATAATACCTAGCCCAGGTATTGCTGGATCATAGGGATTTCCATTTTTTACTTTTTAAAGAATTTCTATACTGTTGTCATAGAGGCTATATCAAATTACATTTCCCAGCAGTGTATAAATGGTCCTTTTTCTTCACACCCTTACTAGCATTTGTTTTCAGTCTTTTTGATATGGGCCACTCTTATACAGATTATGCCACATCATTGTGATTTGATTTTGATTTACATTTTCACTATAAGAAGCAATGTGCAGCAGTTTCTTCATGGTCTGTAGGTTGAGTGTCTTTCTGTTGGGAGAGGGGGAGTATCTATTTAGGTTTTTGGCCTTTTTTTTTTTTTTTGATTGGGTTGTTTGCTTTTTCACTGTTGAGTTGTATGAGTTCTTTACAGATTTTAGAAATTGGCCACTTGGGAGACATGTGATATGAGACTATCTTCTTCCAGTCTGTGGGTAACCTATTTATTTTTGTGGTGGCTTCTTTGGAGGTATAAAATGTTTTCAGTTTGATATAGTTCCATTTGTTTATTTTGCTTTTGTTTCCCTTACTATTGGGGTTGTATCCCCAAATACATCCCTGTGGCTGATGGCCACGAGTGTATCAGTATTTTTTTGTTTTCTCTTATGTATTATATATTTGTAGGTCTTAGATCCAATTCTTTATCCTATTTTGAATTAATTTTCTGAATGGGGTTAAGTAAATATGTAGTTTCAATTTTTTTGGCAAAGATTAACTGTCTATATTTTGTGGGGTTATTTTTGGGATTGCTATTATGTTGGTCTGTGTTTCTGTTTGTGTTCTAATACCATACTGTTTTGATTACTCTAAGTAGGTGGTATAGCTTGAAGTCAGGGAGTGTGATACCTCCATTTTCCTTCTTTTCTGTCAAGATTGCTTTGACTATTCAGGGTCTTCTGTGGTTCCACACAAATTTTATAATTGTTCATTCTGTTTTGTTGAAAAAGGTCATTGGGATTTTGACAGGTATTTCATTGAATCTATAAACTGCTGTAAGTAATATGGTTGAATGCTGACTTTTGAATGTCAGTTTATGTAATCAACAAGGTGTTGACAAAAGCTAGTTGTTCACTTTAGGAACCACATAATTTAACCCTCATGGTGTTGTTTTCTTCTTTACCTTAATAAGGTGAAGTTTCAGTACCCACCAGGAGAAAGAGCCCCTCTTCCTTCAGACTGGTTGGCCCAATCCTGTGCTCCTGGCCTTCAGAGCAGAGGTCAGCTAAACTCAGTCCTACCCACACCCCTTTACTGGGCATCCAAGTCCAGGCTAATATATCTGTACAAGGCAACTCTGGATTGATTTTGTTTAATCCAGTGTCTTGAGTATGTCTGGAGACATGACTTACTGCACGGACTGCTGAAGGCCATCGCAGCTTTCAGCTGTGTGATATTCCTTTACCAGCCTGCATTGCTGCTCGGAGGAGCATGTTACTGTATTGTCTAAAAATGTTATTCCCCTCCCCCCTCCCCACTTGAACATGTTTAGCCCTTAAGCACTAGAGAATGCATCTTCCCTGAGTAGAACGAGAAGTAGAAATTCCTATGGGATAGAGGAAATTCCTAGCTCTGGGCTCTTATTCCAACTTCCTGTGTAAACCTGCTTAACCTCTTTGAGTATGAATTATATCATCTGTGAAAATGTGACAATAATTTATTTCATAGACTTTGATAAGGATATATTTCATAGGCTTTGAGAAGTGAATTAGCAATATAAGTACATTTCCTACCTGGAATGCCTGACTAATAGCAGTAGGCCTTTTAACAACTCTAATTGTCTTACCATCACCACGGTGTGGAAGTAGGAGCACAGCACAGACTAGTGGGCCAACAATCAAGATGCTAGTAGAACCTGTTATGTGTGACCCTCGATAAGTCATTTCAACTCCACTGTCTACTTTTCTTCTTCTTTAAAATGATGTTGAATTGTCTCTAAGGTTCTTTTCTAACTTGTTGGACATTTTTTTCCCCAGATTCAATTAGATTCTAAACTTACATTTAGCATATTGTGTTTGTAACCCAGGAGACACTGACTTTCACCTGACTTGGCATCAATCCTTCCTGACATTCCTGCTTAGGAGCCAGCAAGTTCCCTCTGTTCCTTGGAAGCACCGAGGAAGACACTGTCAGTGGACTTAGTAGGACATTCTGCTCCCCGTAACAGGGATAGAACCCGACTCGCTGGGTGGAGAGGTGGAGTTGTATCCACAGTGGCATAGGCTATGCCTCTCACTCTGGCTGGTAGGACCAGCCCATAGAAGTCTGCTTTTGATACTTAGCTCCCTGGGGATCTTCCATATTTGCAGTGCCAACCTTGAGATGCCCAGCAGCGGGTCATCGCCATCACTGTCCATGCCCTGGGGTATTTCTAGGCCAGCTCACTGGCCCCGATAGACTCACTGAACTCAACTGGTATGTCTGTGGACACAGAGGTTCCTGAGAGAATAAATGAACATTGGTAGCCTCTGAGATTTTATCTTTCCAAGTGAGATGTCCTTATTTTTAAAATTTTGGAAGTTGGTAGTCTATATAAGTGGAAAATAGAAAATACCAGCCCTCACTACTATGGTCCTCACTATATAGTTTATAAGGATTCCATTCCTGATGATTAACACTGTAGGTTTTCAAAGTCTTTAAGGAATTGTCAAGCTGTGCTTAAGGAAGGCTGGCAGAGTAAAAGTAATTTCTTCACAATTCAAAGATGGGCTAGAGGTGAATTCTGAAAAATATTGTGAATACTTAGCAAAAAGAAACATGACCTCTCTAGGAATTCAGTGCAAATTCCCTAGAAATTAACTTCACGGTTGACAGATTCATGTATTAGGACCTGAATCCATGATATATTAAATAGACTATTTCATGTTATCCTTGTGAAGAAGTTAGAGAAATGTGAGTAAGATTGCAGAAGTCAAATATTTTGTTTCAGTTTTATCTATGAATTTATGTAACAGTGACTTCATTGAACATGAACTTTTACAGGATTCCATAGGGCCCGGAGAAAGAGAACTAGAGATAGTTAGCCTGGAAAAGAAAAACATGTTTCCCTTTTCCCTTTTTGGGGGCAAGGCATGGTAACTATTTTCAAATAATTTTAACACTCTACCATTGAAGAGGAATTAGACACTCCTTGTGTCTCAAATAGGATGGGAGAGGCAGAATTTTAATCCAAAGGAAGTGGTTTCTATTAATCAGTCTAATAGAATGGACGGTCTCTGGAGGGAGCAAGCACTATTTCCCCAAGTTCTAGAAGAAGTTTGTCTTAAGCATTGTCTAGTGTTAACTTTTCTTAAAGGGAAGATGGATGAGATAATTTCTCCTGTTTCTTTTTAAATGTTGAGATGCTGACATAAGGTGAAGAAGTTAGAGGTCAGAAGGCAAACAGACATCTTTCCTTTTGTGATCACGACGAAAGGAGCTTATTATGTTTTGTCGCACAGAAAAGGAAATTCTTGACTGTCCTGCATTAGAGGCAAACCAGGAATAAGAACACCTTCCAAAAGCCTTGAATAACAAGAATTTCCTCAGAAATTATATCATGACAGAATATCATGAAAGAATTATATCATGAATTATATAATTATATTATTAATTATTATTATTAATATAATATAATTAATATGTAATAATTATTAAATAAATAATTTATTTTAAATAAATTTAAAGTATTAAAATATAATATAAAATAAAATATAAATAAATATATAAATATAAATATAAATATAAAAATAAAATATAAAATATAAATATAAAAATAAAATATATAAAATATAAATATAAATTTAAATTTAAATTATTTTAAATAAATAATTTATAAATAAATGAATAATGAATAATGAATATAATATAACAATATTAATATAATAATAATTATTATTAATAAGAATTATATCATTATATCATGACAGAAGCCACTGGAAAATAATTTTTTTCCCGAAAGACAAGAATACTTACCACATGCACCCAGTCCAGTCAGATTCTGACTGCTATGTGGTCATCTACACTCTGGATATTGCATTTTTTTCTCACTCTAGGAGCAGTTAGTTAAAAAAAACTAGACCCTTTTAAATATATCTTTTCTTTGTTTTAAAGTTATCTAAGAGTTTTGCTTTTTAAATACATTTTATTAAGTTTTATTTTTTATTTTGCACAGAAGAACTGGAGTGTAGGTACGGGTGTGTGGGTTGAAAGGACTCACCAGAGACAGAGTGGGGAGCAGAACAGGTGGACTGACTGAAATCCACTGCTGAGGGGAGCAGCGGGCGAGGCAGGAGAGGTCTGCTGCGCCATATGTGAGTCAGCTCCCTGGCCGGGGATCGAAATCAGGCCATAGCAGTGATAGCGCTGAGACTTAACCCCTAGGCCATCAGGGATCCCCACCTTAGGAAGTAGTAGGTTTTGAACTCTTTTGACCATGTAACTCCTAGTAAGAAATAAAGCGTATGCCACGACCCAGGCTCATCTGTGCATTATAACAGAAATAAAATATTTGAGAAATACTATTTGTATTTACATACCAGTAAAATAGTCTGAAGTTTTCAGTAGAACTCATTAATAATTAAATACTGTTCATGTTGCATTAATTTTACGGGACTCACAGATTGAAAAGCATTACTGTAGTCAACCCTTCGTCACTGAAAACACAGTGATGGCAAAATAAAGGAGAAAATTCTGGTCTGGTCACTTAGGAGGTTTGATAGACTTGCTGTGGACAGATAACCTCTGCAGTTACACTGCATGAGAAGTCCCGGGGCTTGTAGCCCATTTACATGCTACTCTTAGCCCCTGTCTTTCATTCTTTCCAGCTCCATCGTCCTGCCTCCCCTGAAAGCCACGCGCCCCTCTGAGTGGCCTTTCCAAGCCCGGGACTGCGAGAGAGGTCTAGGGAGACTATGTCCGTTCGGTGTATTTCAGAGCTTTACATCTAGAGAAGCAGGTTTAGCCTAAAGCGTGTCTGTCTCTGAGCACGTCAGGTGACTGCTGAGATAATGGAATTGCTGATACTCTGCTCAGAGCTGCTTGGTGACCATTCTTTTATTATCAGGAAGGCAAATGCACTTTTTAAGATCCAAGTGGACACCTCCTGGCAGCCCGATTTATTACAAAAGGCTAAAGTGTCCACGTTCCTAGGCATCAAAGGGATTTGAGCAGAAAGGAGTAGTATTTAACAGGCAGATGGGGTTTTGACAGGAAGCAGCCTCCTAAGTGCATGATAGGAACAGAGGTAATTTACTTCTGAATGTTACCAACAACCGGCCCTCGTGGATTCACCACAGCCCGGGGCTGCTTGACAAAAATTCAAGTGTCAGTGCAGGGACTGAGAAACTTTTATAATCTGCACCCTTTGAGAGTCCTCGGTAGTGTTGTGAGCTCATTCTGCAGAAAGCGGACCCCCTCTGTTATTACACTGTGTGGGGGGGAGTCTCTGCCATAGGGTCAGAGTGGCTTTTTCCAGTGTGCCCAGAGGCGGCTCCTTGCAATAGTTGCCACCTTGTCATGGGTGCTATAGCGGCCAGTGGAGGCTCCTTGCACACCTGGATGTGTCTCCATTACCAGAAGAACGTGGATTATTTTAAGGTAAGAGCAGTGAAGACGCTTGGAGATTTTGTCCTTGGGCCTTTTCCCTCGTCAATGACGCAGTTACTGTTTTGCCTAGAAGAATGTAGTTTGGGGATCTCATCTAGGGGTAGGTCTGTGCTCCCTGACAATCTCTTCTTCAGTCTCGCTGTAAAGATGAGGTCACCCCCTTCTTGTCTGTCATGTGAAGTCTCCATGTCTCTGTCCTTGATGACCCATGTCCATGAATAAAGGGGAAACATCCCTGGTTCATTCCATTATTCTTTAGAGTTTAGAACCATGTGAATTCTCCACATGTACATTCTTAATATTTGGCCTTTTCTCCTACTGATCTGTCTGATATTAATTTGTTTATCTGTCCAAAGTCAGAAGAAACCAGATGGGGTGAAGAAAATTTCCCTTGCACCCCAACAGCTAGAAGTAGATGGTCATTATAATTTGGTCATTATTCCAGAATTTGGAAAGCCACCTTGGGTACATTCTAGTCCTAAAAGCGTGACAACCTGGGTGAGTAGCACCTGCACTGTGGATACTGTCTTGCCAGCTGCCCTTAAATAGTGTGACAGGGTAATCCCCAGGGAAATGGGAGGTTCCAGGCTTCCTGCTGAGTAGGGAGAAGCTAGAGAAGACTGAGGAGGCACGTGGAATGGAGAGACATGTGAGGAAGTTGGCCTTGCTTCTAGGTCTTTGACTTTTATGTTCACTTGGGGGACATGGGAGAGACAGAGGCATGGGTGAGAGACCTGTGGGGAGGTGACAATGGCAGCCTTTATCTTGACTTGTATTTTCATTTTGCTCCCTTCCTTCCAATCTTACCTGGCCCCTTTCCCCCTTTCCTATGGGTGCCAACCAGAAGGTGCCTTCGATTCGTGGCAAGCTTTTGGGCCTCAGTGGTCCTGCTTTGGGCCAATCCTGTTTGGTTGGGCATCTACCCATGAGGGGATGGGTAACTTTGGGTGTTTCATGGTAAACTATTTTAACTATATTCTTTTTCATCTCTCTAGTGCACACTAGTTGTATTAAAGCTCCTTTCCTTTGAAGATCTCATGTACACTGGAATATGTTTTGTCTTGATTGTGGCACATGGCAGAACCCATTTAGAGGAGGCAGGTTTGGGGACCCAATTTTACCTGTTTTGGGTCCTTTTTTATCCTCTCCCCAGCCCCCAACTTGACTTTAAATCACATTAGAAGCCCCTTTGCCGAGGTATACAGTGACTCCCTTCAGGGAAGTATGAATCGCTTCTGTCAGCTGCGCCCACTTCAAGTACTTACTAGACGCTCACACTAAAAAACGTTAGTAGTTCTGGATAGCCCCCAAATCTTGGGGGAAGCATTTAGAAGAGTAATAAGGGCTTTCATTATTTCTTCTTAGAAACACTCCAGCAATATGAAAGTGTGAAGAGGTCTACCTTCGGAAATTCTGGATACTTAATGAAGGTGTTTCATATCACCGGGGAAATAATTTCTCTCTCTCTCTCTCTTTTAAATCAGACTACTGTTTTCCAAAATCCCCTTTGATTTTCCCAAGAGTTTATATTATCAGAGACTAGCATTGAAGAAACATTTTTCTGTTGTTTATTCCAATTTAAAATGTTATCTTCTGTGATACTGTGATTTATAATAAGCATATATTTGCTCATCGACCCCATTTCTAGCACAGCACTTCTGAGGTCCTTCCTTGGAATCGTTTCTGTGATGGAAGAGACAGTGGTGTCTGTTAGGTTATCAAGGTGATGTCTGGAATGCACCTAGCAATGGGGCTGGTTACCAGGAGAACTGAGCTGTGAAGATGGTTGGCAATTTCAGTTCCACCCTCCTCACCCCCACACCCCCTGAGGCTCAATCAGTGACCAGTGGCCAGTGCTTCAATCAATCATGATTGTGTAATGGGGCCTCCATAAAAACTCAAGAGGAGAGGGCTTGAAGAGCTTTTGGGTTGGAGACACTGGAGTTTGCTCTGACAGGGCACAGGAACTGTGTCCTTGCCCCCCACCTTGCTCTATGCATCCTTCCATCTGGCTGGTACTGAGCTGCATCCTTTTCTAACCAACCGCTAATTGGTAAGTCAGCTGTGTTTGCCGAGTTCTGCGCTGTTCTAGCAAGCTAATTGGACCCAAGGAGAGGGTTGTTGGAACCTCCAATCTGTAGCTAGTTTATTATAATTACAGGTGGTAACCTGGGCTTGCAATTGGCATCTGAAGCGTGTGTGCGTGCGCATGCACACGTGATAGAAGGAGTCTTGTAGTTCTGAACCTTAACCTGTGGAACCTGGCATTTCCAGATGGTATCAGGATTGAGTTGTATCATAGGACACCCCAGGTCAGGATAGCCTGATGTTGGGAGAATTACTTGGTTTTTGAGGGAAAGTCTCCCCTATAACATATGTTGAATTGGATCCAGGAACCTGAGGGAGTGCTACTGAAGTGGTTTTCATGCTCAAGAACATCTCTTCTGCAAACCTTACTGCACATATTACTGATAAAGAGACAATACTGGTTGAATGCATCTTAGATGCACTCAGAGTGTGTGCAAAGACATGATCACAGGTATTTTTTTATACTAAAAAACCCTTAAGTTTGAAAATTATAAAAGTTTTAATGAGATCAAAAGGGTGCATTGTGAGGAATGGAGAATAGTATGCCCTGGGCAATCTCTGGACACACTTTTGAAAAGATTCACCATTAACCATGAATGATCCTGATCATTTGCCAAAGTGGTCACATTTTGCTTTTCTTGGCATGCACATTTCCCATGCCCACAATAAAAATACAATGAATTTAACTTTGTAGGAATCAATAGATCATTGTAAAAGTCCTATCTTTATAGAACATAAATCAGCAGCAGGGCCATCCAAGGTTATTTACTCTGGATATATCATTTTGACTGAATTCCCCAAGTTTTAGTGATGGGAGCACTGCCTCCCCTGATAGAGAGGCAATTCCCATCAGGTACAGAACATAGGCTGCAATGCTGTTTCCTATTTTATGTCAATTCCCAATTAAACCAAAGTAAAAATGTGAATCGAAAGAATCCTTAAGGGAAGAGTAAAAAATAGAGAGAATTGAAAATAAAAGGGAACATCTTAGAGAATAACTAAATGGAGAATATGCATCCCTTCTCCACACATTATCTGAAAAAATCTGCATTTTCCTGACTCTCATCTGCATACGTGCTCTCACGCTTAGCAGACTTCCAGAAGGGGCGATCCATGTATTCAGCACAGCTTGCAATTTTCTACAGCTTGTAGGTCGGACCTTTCTGCAGTATTTTGCATATTGTTGCCACCTGTTTTATGTCATTTTCTCAGCGATAATTGCCCTTGTGGGTCTCGAGTTGACGCACCTGGAATGAGTTACCTGCCCTCTCTCCCTTGGCCCCTCCCTGGGCTGCTACTCACTCAAAAGGGTCGCTGGGATCTGCCCTCTGGAGCTCTGGAGGGATGGGGATTCTTTTGTAGTACATTTCCCAGTCGAAGGCGCCTCGCATGGCGTCCCCAGCTTGTGCCTCATACCCAAAGTGATTGTGGTCAATGACATCGATCATGGGGCACACGATGGTTTTGTGGTTTAGTGCAATTTGGTCTGAAAAATGAAAGCACAAAATAGGAAATGACATGCCTGTCTCGGTCATCTATCACTTTCAGCAGAGAAGCCTAGCGCTCGCTGCTCTGTGCAGTGCACGCTTCTGGCTCTCTGCGGTTATTAGAACGCTTGGCGGGGCTGCTTGAAGGCGGAACTTAACGTGATGGGACAGTGATGAGGTACAATTAGTGGAACTGCGTTTTCCTTTAAGAAAGTCATGTCCCAGAGGGACTTGGAAGAGCCCATTTTGCTCTACCTCTGTCACATTTTGCTCTGACCTGTCCCCAATCTGTCATTTTAGAGTGCGTCCAACATGCATGGAGTATAAACAGTTCTTGTGTTCCTTCAAGCATGCAGCTGGAGCCAGCTGAGGAAACACCGGCCTGCTTTCTAGAGGTTCCAAAATGTAAATAATTAACTTTTTATTTTAGCCTCTAATCTTACAGTAGCCTTGATGGCTATCCTCCCTAAATGGCCGAAGGATCATCCACAGAATTCTTTGTTCTCAGGGTTACCAGAGATTTCGTCAAGTCCTGTTTTGCTCTTGTTCTTTGCTATAGACTCTGTTTATCGGGGTTGTATACTTTGATCTTCTCATATCATATCCAGAAATATATTAGAATGCCTGATGGGACTATTATTCCTACTACCATTAAATTCTTGACCAACTACTGAGTCGTTTACAGCCGTGCTATCTGTAAGTGCCCTGGTGCCCTGGTAGTCTATGAGGTGGTTATTATCATTCCTGATTCTCAAAGGAGGAACATGAGTTCAGAGACATTAAAAAACGTGTCAAAGGTCACTCATCTCTGGAGAGCAAGGCCCACCATGTGGAAGGCTGAGTTCTAAAACCTTGCCCTTTCC
Source organism: Scalopus aquaticus (assembly GCA_004024925.1). Classification (NCBI taxonomy): domain Eukaryota; kingdom Metazoa; phylum Chordata; class Mammalia; order Eulipotyphla; family Talpidae; genus Scalopus; species Scalopus aquaticus. Next base: position 73,795 of record PVIJ01002312.1, read on the forward strand.
GGCTTGCCATAGGGCTTCTCATGTGGCAGAAAGGGGAGCTCTTTTTCAGTTGCATCGCCCTCCTTTTCCACATTGGTACCATTATAGTGAGCACAGGAAACTGGCATTGGCACATGTGACTCACCAAGAACGGCTACGTGTGAAGATTTTTCTTCCTAAGAATATGCATTGAACGATATTTGTTAGAACAAACTAGTCCATTCTAATAGAACTTTCATTAAGCATGAACATCTGCTTTTTGGTTATTGGGGAGACCTTGGTTAGTGGTATGTGGAATAAAATATATTTAAATATCTTTAAAAAAGAAAAAAATCTGCTGTTTAGAAAGAATGAGGTTTGGCTGTTTCGGTGTTATTTTAATGACACTGAGGAGGCATGGTGTAAAGTCCAGCATCCTGTGGAATGTCTGTCGTCCAGATCTCAAGGCCTTTTCATTCATTCACATTTCACCAGCCATCTATTGAGTAGAAATCATGTGCCTGCTATGTTCTAGATTCTGGGATTATAGGAGGGAAAGGCAAACACACACAAAATCTCTGTCTTCAGGAATGACGCAAAGACAATCTGTATACATGATAAATAGCTGAGTGATACATAGTATGTTAGAAGGTGATAAATAGGATGGAAGGAAAATGAGGCAGGGCAGGGGAAATGCCGAATGCTGGCAGTGGAGAGCGTTGCAATTTTAGATAGCGGGGCCCCATAGGCCTGGGAGGGCCTGGGAGTCACTTCAATCTGATTTCAGTTAATTGGCAGAGAGAGACCCCCTCTCACCCCTAACCCAGCACCATTTCAAGTTAATCTCCACCAGGGGCTCTAGGAGCATCCATTTTCACCTGGGCAAGTCTTACAGTGGGTTTTAATCTTTATCTACATGGTATTTCCCCCTGGATGTCTTTGACAGAGGAGACCATCATCGCTGTGTCCAAAATATTTCTTCTATCACTTCTGCAGCTATTTTAGTATTAAGGTCTCAGAGACTTTCTTCAATCAAATTCAGAACTGGGTTGATATACAAGTTCCTTGACCAACAAAGAGTCCCAAGGTGACCCAAAGAGAATGAGTCTGTTAAATTAACTGTCAACTTTCCCTTCAAATTTCCTTCCAGCTCTCATCCAGCCGCACTAGCTGGGGTGAAAGCAGCATGACTAATTTCTCATCTAAGGCTTGTGCCTACATTTCAATTTCCAGGGATCAAACAAACAGACTCTTAATGGGAAATTGAAATTCAGGTATAATCCCAAGGTGAAAAATGAACCAAGAAATGGCATGGCTCCACCCGCTTTTTCATTTTGGATGATGTGTTGGACACTGATAGTGGAAAATAAAAAAAGATAGTGATCCTGAGCTTGAATCATTTCTTATCCATCAGGCCTACAGGAAATGAAATGCTTTAATGAGAAAAAGTGGGTTTCTCTTTACTCTCTTTTTCTTTTTTTTTTTTCCTATTTTTTTCTCCCTTGCAGATTCAAATGAACAATCAGAGGTTCAATAATTGGCATTTAGGGATTTCTCTGCTTCGTAAATAAATTAGGACTTTGGCTGACTTTCTTGAGTATTCAACAGCACATAGGACAAATTCAGTTTGAGGGAATCTCACCGTTGCTGATGAAATTCTAAATTGCTATGTCTGTGGACAAGCTACTTTTAATTAAAAGCTCAGAGGAGTCTCTGGCTTGAGGAGCAGTGAAACAGGCCTGTTGATGAGGCTGACCAGGCACTCGTCTGCAGACACATGTGGATCGGCAGGTGTGCTGGGGGGTTACTGGCTGGTTGTTTCCTGTTTTAAATCCTATGCGGTTTCAATAGACCCTCCCCTCCTCTCCCCGCCCCCCCCCCCCGCCCCCATCTTTTACTAATGGAGCTTTGCTGGTTCAAGCTGAAATCCTACGCAGTCGTCAGTAGCAATTTCTTTCTCAGGCAGCTATTGTGGAGGCAGTTGCTACTGGCTTTAGCTCCGTGATCAGGGATATATTTACAATAAAAGTTGATTTAATGAAATCTGGAAGAATAGAAAGAAGGACAATAATTGCGCATCAAAAACTTTGTAAGAAACGCCTGGCTTTTTTAGGCTTTCAGTTTATGTCTGGGTCACTAGTGGACTTTATATCTGACTTTCCTGGGAAATAAAAAGCAAAATAGTCCAGTGCGCGCTGAACCACGTGTATGTTTTCTAGGTCGAAAGATTTCCCGTTCTTTTTTGGGTCTAACCGTTCAAGTGCCACAGTGGGCCCTCAAGGTGGATGGATAGCAACGCTCAGGTGCGTGACGTTTTGTGTCAACACGTAGGATCGCATTCTGAGGGCTACAGGCTGGTGCCAGAAATGGAAAGGAGAACTGGCGTTATAAATCTCAGAAAATGTCAAGGTGTTTTAACTGTAATCTGGCGCTGAGTAATTTTCGTAGGTCCTAACAGTCCTATAATAATTGTTAAACTCCGTGCGTGTGTGCATTTAAATCCTACTGTTGTTACAGGTAGTATTTTAATACCTTTCCCCCTCTTTAGTCTTTACACAGTGAATATAAATGCAGTAAAGGAAAACATCTAAGAGAAATGAAACCTTTCCAGTCCTGAAGTTAGATAGCAGTTGGCATTAGCTAAAATGTCGGTTTTAATGCAGTTTTCTAGTTAGCTGTTTGTCCTCGGCTGTGGTTAAGATAGAATCCCCAGCTCCTATGTACAAACTGTGGATGGGGTCTCCAGTGTTTGTTGCTGTAAATAAAACAAGCAACCCCCACAGTCCGTCTGCCGGGAGCCAGTTCCCGGGCGCGCCCTCCCCTCAGGCCCCGTGTGTGTGTGGGGTACTCACTGAGGAGCGGGGGCAGCCAGTTCACGTTGACCTCACAGTGCGAGTCCAAGAAGGTCAGCACTTCCCCTCTGGCCATCGACGCCCCCAAGAGTCGGGTGCGAATGAGCCCTTCCCTTTTCTTGGTGCGAACAATCCTCACTTTGGAAAATCGGGCCATATATTCTTCTAATTTCTCCTTCAAGTGTTCTGGGAAGGAAGAAGAGGGCGCGCAGAAAGAACACAAAGCATTAGTTGCCGGGAAATCGTTCGTGGGGTGATGATAGAGAATATGGGGACGATGGCGCCAAGCTTAAGTCTGTTTTTCTCTTCATCTGGAGGGGAGAGGCAAATAAGATTCTGTGCTTCGAAGTTTTATACTTGGTACTTTCCAAAGTGCTTCATAAACCGCAAATGCTAGCCCCGGAACGCGAATACATCAGCCGCTACCGTGTGGTCACCGAGGCGGAGCTGCCACCACCGTCCACGCTGCGCGTGCACCAAGGCGGGCGTCCTCGCCCTCTGCTTCCTGATGTGGAGGGATCGGGGAACACCCCCACCTACCAGACCTTGCCCGCAGCCTTCCCCTGCTGTTCTCAGTGTTGAAAACAATGCATGTAAAACCACAAGAAAGAAAAAAAAAATATGGCATCAAGTCAACAAGAACCAAACAGACCTTCTCGCCCCTCCAAGTACTAGCACATTTGTAAGCAAGTCTAGCATCTGGCTTCTGCTTTGAAATGGCAAAGTGACTGCCTTGCTGTTAAAATGAGACATGGAAAGAAAGGGGAAGGCAGGTGAGCTTCTGCACACTCATTAGGAACTTAGCTTTTTAAGATTAGAAAATAAAACTTTAGAAATATTTCTCCTAATTAAAAGCAAACCATGGGGATAGAATCACAGCAGCTAATTTATTTATTAGCATAAAGCATTTCCACTGGCTGGAATAAAATGTATCAATCTCTCAGGCTTTCCATGGGATATGTACTCGTATTTTGTATCCTCTGCTTTCATTCTTCCATATTGAAGGCATTATGAGGGCTTTACTGGAGTTTCTTGAAACAGAATCTTAGTATGCACTATGTTCTGTAGTCTTCCCTTGCAAGCTTCCTCTGCATGTCTGCAATCAAAGGCAATATTATTATTAAGTCTCCTCCGGTGATCTGTAGTCACAGGGATTCAGGAAGGATTTTTATGACCCTTCACTGCTGTCCAATTTACCAGATGCCAAAATTTCTCTGCGCTGGAGTTTCTCTGTACATGAGAGCTTATTGTTATTCTTATTGCTTCTTATTATTAGTATAGTGTCTTTAAAATTTCTCAATTTCCTTTTTTTCTTGACTGCCCTTTAAGTATATTTTACAAATGGGCCATTTAAAGAATATTTAGCTTTCTGATTGTCACTGTAAAGGAATACTGGTGGGATCTTTCACAAGTTCTTTGTTTTACACTATGTTTATTTTATTTTTTTAAAGATTTGTTTACACATACAAGAGCTGAGGTGTAGGCCAGAGGTGTGGGGGTGGTGGTGAGAGGATTCACCAGAGACATAGGGGGGGCAGAACAGGTGGATCTACTGAAATACACTGCTGAGGGGAGCAGTGAGCCAGGCAGGAGAAGTTTGCGGCACCATGTGGGTCAGATCCTGGCTGGGGATCCAACTCATGCTGTAGTGGCTGGTGATAGCTTCATAGTGCCGAGACTTAATCCCTTTGTTTTACACTATGTTTATTGATATACTATTGATCTACAACTTTGTATGTTTTAGGGGCTCAAAATATGTGCCCCTCTATTTTGTTCTTCCTGAAATGAGTAGAGACATGGAGCTAGATGACAGAAAGCAGTGCCTACAGGATTGAGAATCAAAAGAGACCTGGTGGAGGTCTCAGCAGTGAAATAGAAGAGCAGTGTTTCTAAACTCTCGAAGCCTCAATTTCTTCACCTACAAAAATAGGGAACCGGGGGATTTTACTTCCCACTTAGAGTATGGTGCTGGAGACTCCAGCAAGTCACTTATATTTCATACATGCTTGTGAAACTGAAGAAAAGCTTTGGAATGGTAAGCCTGAAAAATGATAAAGATCGGATTTTCTAGTTTCTAGTGAGATTTTGATAATTTATCATCTTCTGTGTATTGTGAATTTAAAGAAAAAGCTTTTGGCCAGTCATGAACAGGTATGAATATATAGTATCTCACTATCTACGCCAGGAGGCTGGCTTCACCATCTCCCTCTCTATTTCCTGCCCCTCTCCCTTTTGCTTCCTCCTCCCCTGCTCCTGTCCCTGTGATCTGTGAAGATGCCAAAGGACTCTGCAACACAGCATCACCTGTGAATAGGCTGGAGATTTACCATCTTGCTAGGGATACAAAGCAGAGACCCACACCCAGTGTGCAGTCAGAGGGGAGGGTAAGTGATGAATGATCGATACCAGAGCTGTGCGTGTGCCAGTCTCTGAATCCTGGGTTCTGTCAGGAGTTCCCACAGAAATAAACATTTACGAAAACCTTATAATCTCTTTAATTTATTCAGGCCCTGAAATCCTCTGTGACAACCATTTACAAACAAGAGGCTCTAAGTCTATTTGTAAATCGGTTGTTTGTACCACAGAATGTATTGTTTCCTGGAAAGTGTTACGACAGTTATTAGGAGCTGAAAATAGATCATGAATATCTGTGAAATCCACCAGAATCTTTCTTTTTCTTTTTTTTTCTAGTGATGGTTTATGATACTATATAAGTAGAAATATAGCTTCAGGAATATCTATAATACCACAAACCATTACCAAAATTTTAGTTCCCATCGACCTCTGTCCAGTTGGCCCCACTACCTTCTCCTTCTCCTCTAGTAATAGCCGCCACTTCGTTGCTAGCATGTAAGGTTTTGGTTTGTTTGTCCATTTGTTTTGTTTCTTAATATTTCACTTATTTTGTGAGGTCACCCAGCATTTCTTTTTCAAGAAGATGAGGTATATATACGCATTTAGAATACTACTCAGGCATAAAAAAGATGAAATTTGACCTTTTGTAATAATATGGGGGCCCTTAAGGTGATCATCATAAACAAAATAAGACAGGATTTTTTCTTTATTCTTTAAGCTTCATGGTTCTTTTGTCAAGTGTACTCAAAGGTGCCATCTTGGTAGCCCTGGCACCTTCACTTCTTTCCTTACTGACCCCTGAGAACTAAAGGGGTCTCTCTTGAGAAGCGAAGGAATAATTCTCTCGGGCAGCATAAGAGGAAATGTGTCCAGACCATAGTCCCACCCAGGCATTCTGAAGCAAGAATCAGGGTGTACAGTCTGAAGGTGTGGTGCTGAGATTCAAGTAGACGTGCACACTATTTAGTTTATAGACAGTTCTCTCAAACTCCCCGGGAACCATCTGTACCTGCTTCCTTTTCCCCCCATGCACATTTTTCTGAATCTTTGTTTTTCTTTTATCAAAGCCCATTTTAAGGGACTAAAAAGATTGTACCATACAAATTTACTAAGCAAAACGGGTTTGACCTTAAATAGAGTCCAACAAATGTTCAGGTCAGTTCTTCCAGGTTGAACTTTGTGGTGATAATTAGGTGGCTTTGCCTCACAATAATAATTCAGTTGACTGCCCTTGGGAGGGGACCCTTCTCTCTAGCAGTTCAGTTGTAACATCTAATTACCCATAACTCACACTGAAGACAGTCTCATCAGTCTAATTAGCAAATCAAACTCATTCAAGAGAATGACCAGGCATGGTGGCAATGGCTTGAAATTAAAAGCATTTTGTATTTCTTTTATAAGAACAGTTTTTAGATTCATTTCTAAAACATTATTCAAATGATTTTAAACATGATTTTATATTATTTTAATTCAAGCGTAGTATCATTGAAGAGTCCTTTTGAACTCACTTAATGTTAAATAATGAGAGAATTTATAATATTTTTATAAAACAATTTTCTTTAATGACCATGAGACATTTGTAGAACCATTATAATGTTTTTGGTGGGTGGCCCTACACCGTAAGTGGATATTTTATGTTAAAAATCACTGAATGATATCCCAATTACCTGAAAGAGTGGCCCCAACTTCAGATAGCTCAGGTTTTGCCACAGTTTAATTTCAATAATAATAATGAAAAGTTGTATTCACATAAAATTGTGGTGTCTTGCTACTGTGAATATTAAATGTATCAGATTTCTGAATGTATTGTCCCATTTTTAAGGATCTTCCCTATGCTCCGTCAATGTTTGTGAAGAATATATCATTCATTTAATGAGTTAAGTGTTCAGGGTAGCAACTGAACACCAAAGAGATGACCTTAATGATTTGCCCAGTCAGGAGTCAAGGTCATGAGGTCTAGACCTGTTGCTGGCTGGGCATGTGCCTTTGGATAGTCACTTCACACCTCTCAGCCCCACTTCCTCAGGTATTAGGTAAAGGGAATGTGGTTGATCTTACATTCCTTCTAGTTCTATGACTCTGTGATGTCCTTCGTGAAGTTTTACTGATAGAGCAGATGTAGTCCAATCAAATATTTCAATTTTTCCTGAAAATCTTTCTCATGGCTGGTATTTCACTGTTTCCTTGGGCTGTCTCTCAGTGTTGAAAGCAAGAGTCAAGTGAAAATAAAGCTCACATCTATCAGAGGCTTAGTCAAAAAGCAGACCCCAGGGGATTTTCTTTGGTCAATACAGCCCCTGTCTAATCTTCTGCAGTTTACTGTCTATGAGATTGTCACTGATGTCAAAAGAATGGCTTTGAAGGATTGTAAATTCATCAGATATTTAAGTCTATTCAATAGGTTGTGTTTACTATGTCAGAAAAGTATGGTAGCCATTTTAAGCAGTTTCTAGTCTACTTCTACAATCCCTCGAGGGCACAGTCCATGGCCGTCAACTTTATAAGCCATGGCCTGGAGGACTCCCCAGAGGCCAGACAGCTGCCCTAGCTCAGCAGCTGGTATTGAGGCCCTACAGTTTGTTGCCCAGTTCCTTCCATTTCCACTGAGCTCCCCAATGTACATCACAAGGAGAAGGCAGGTGCGGCCAAGAGGCACTCTGTCTGAAGATAGGGATTTCTATGTTTCAGTACGTATCTATGGAGATGAAATTTCTTTGATGTTTATATTTTGGTACTGGGAAAATGTTGTAGAACATGACCTTTGATCATATGGAACAGTGACTCCTAATTTTGAGTTCTGGAAGGAAATGGGTTAGAAATACACAAAAATACAAAAATATTAAACTTTTAAGGTTAATCTTTACATAACAAGAATATACTATTGAATGCAACTCAGCATTCTGGGAAACTTAGGGTTTTATCACAGTGACAAGAAATACTTCACAATTAGACAATATATTGTTCTATTATCTACTTGGCATATGTCATATATATGTACATTTAACCCAAAGTGGCAATGTTAAGAATAAATCTACATAGCAGGGCATGTAGAAACTTTTTCTAAACTCTTTACAGGAAAAATATATAGATTTTTAAGACTCTAGCTGAATTCCTGAAACTTGTCTATTTGTACCCTGGTTGACCACACTAAATCTGTTCTTTTTGATAGCATTCAAATATAGACATTTTCACATTATCTCTACAGCACAAAAAATTCAACCAGGAAAGCAACAGAATTGCTGAAACCATATTCAATTTCTTCTATTATGATTGCAACTGGGTCCTATCTCTGAATGTCCTTTTTCCATTCTTTTAATAATATGCAAGGCAATTTAAGTCATCTGCAAAAGAGCTGGGGACATGAACCTTAAATAAAAGGACAAAATGCTTTGCAGCTAATATTAAAAACAGAATTAGAATATCACCCTTTTGCAGCCTCTAATGAACTGATGGATCAAGTCATCAACAATTAGTAAGATCGCAAAAGGAATTAATGGTCACCTATTATGTGGCTCCTGATAAAGGACACATCACTTGCCAAAAGCATTGATTCAGGATTTGATCATGCTCTTAGAGCTAACTACCAATGTATGAGAAATAAAGGATTAAAGAATATGTTAAAAGGCCTATCAGGGATCTAATCAGCAAAATCTAAACAATGGAAGTATCCCTAGGACAAATGTCTCGATATTTTTCAACAAATAAATTACCAGAGAAAAAAGAAAAGAAATGGAAAGACTCCTAAAGATTAAAGGAGACTTAAGAAACACATCAACCAGCCTCAATGAGAGGATCCTGATCGAAAAATAGTTGAGAAAGAATAAAAGCAGGTCCTCATGTGGGAGAACAGTTCTGATGCTCATGCCTCATTCGTCTTGTTTTCCTCCTGGACATAACCACCTCACGTCAGCAGCATCTGACAAGGTCACTCTGAGACTCTGGTAAAATGAGGTAAAAACAAGATCACTGTGAAAACCACAGTGTACCAAATAGTCCCCTCTTTTGGCTAACAGAAACGACTGCTATTTTTATCAATTATTGCTTTATCTGGTTATGAAAGGAGAGATTTTTTTCCCCCAAGAGAACTCTTGACTAAAAAAAATATCCCCCACAGTGTTCTTCCTATCCCACTAGTTATCAAATATTCTCTAAAGAAAGAAGAGTGTGAGTACTGAAAATGGCGTTTTCCATGTAGAATTCAACAGCTGCCAGAGGAACAAGACAGCACATACACCAAAGTTTCAAGACTAAAGTGTAAGAAAAGCCTTTTTCTTTTCTGCAGTGTGGATTAATGAAGAGCGCCTTCTTCAAAATAACCTAGTTTCAAAGTAAATGTCTTTGTGATCACCAAGCTCACAACACTGGCTTACAAATATCTTTGCCAATTCTTCTCAGTAAGCTTAAGTGTGTGGCCTGCAGGCTGTTGCCTTCTCCTAGCCTTCCTTCTTCATTATCAATTATATCAGGGAGCTACATGACAATTTTTACATGATTATCCTAATTAACATCCCCCCCAAATATTTACCAACACATCTTTTAATATTGTCTTCCCACTTTCCAAGAAAACTCATTTCCTTATGTTTTAATGGTTTCCTTCATTTCCAAGTCTGTCAAAATTACTCATTTTTATAAGGTACTATGTCTTGAGATAGATAGAGAAACTAGTTTAAAAAATATCAAAGAAGAAACATCAAAAGACCCAGTATATTTATGTTTTCACTCTCTAAAATCCTTAGAAGTCACTTTTCATAAATTTCACAATTTTCTTTGCTACCAAACAACTTATTAATGTATTTTGTCGGACATCAGTGATTTTTAAACCATTCTTTTGTATTCCAACATTAATGCTACTGTTGATTTTTGATTAGTTGTACCTGCACATGTATCCTTAGTTTGGATAGGTAGAGCCTTTTGCAAGCTAGTTTGACTCTTAATGACCAACTCTAGAAATTAGGACTAAGAGTAAGTTTTCCCATTTAAATAACTAATGATGTCATTTAAATTGTTTTGCTAAAACCAAAAAAGGATGAGAAATGAAAACTATGGGCCTAAATTATTTCTAGGTAAAGTTAGCACATGACCAAGGGGTACCCAGGCACCCCAAACTATGAAGGGGTGCACCCTCTGAAAGGAATTTGTGCATTTGTGTGCACAAAGGCAGAGAGCTGGAGAGATACAACAAAGGTCATTTCTAATAAAACTGAAAATTGGTCATCCCCTAATGGGCAAATGCCCAGTCAAATAGACTTGACCTAAGTGGGGCTGCTAAGGCCTGAAAGCTTGCCACAAGTCTAAGGTATCTTCTGGCAGGGAACCACAAGAGAGGGGTTAGGCAGGTCCCAGAGAATTGGGACAGAATAAAGAGAAAGTGCAAAATGTATCACATAATCCAACATGTAGTCAAAATAACAATGGTGATAGTCTCTGCCACGGACCAGGAGCAGCTTCTCCCCCACGTGTCTCTCCTCCATGTATCTCCTTCAAGTCACCTTGCACAAGGTGAAAGTGAAGCTGAAAAAGCAAGAGAGAGCCAGCCCTGCCTTCCTATTTTATTTTTTAAAAATTTAAAAAAGATTTATTTATTTATTTATGCAAACAAGAGCTGGGGTGTAGGCCAGAGGTGTGTGTGTGGAGGGGGGCAGTGAGAGGATTCACCAGAGACAGAGCGGGGAGCAGAACAGGCAGATCTACTGAAATACACTGCTGAGGGGAGCAGTGGGTGAGACAAGAGAGGTCTGCTGCGCCATCTGGGTCAGCTGCCTGGCTGGAGATTGAACTTGTGCTGCAGTGGCTGCTGATAGCTTCATGGTGCTGAGACTTAACTCCTTGCACCTCCAGGGAGGCCCCTCCTTACATTTTATACAGGACCACCTGGCTGCTCAGCTCTATTCCCCATTCCTAGTATCTCCCCTTGCTCAGGAAGTCCAGTTTATGGCACACTGGGACTTGTAATCCAAGGTGACTCCATATAAGTGGGGGTAGGGAAAATGGTGCCCACTCTGTGCCCCTCTCTCTCTTGCAGAGGTGTTTCTGTGTCAGTGTGAACCACATCTACAAGGCTACTAAAAAGGTGAAGTCACAGCCACCCAATGAACCCAAATATTGAGTATATCAAATCAGCAAGCTTCATGGAATCTACCCTGAATTTAAGGGATTTATAAATTCAGTTAAGCAATTTTTAGAAAACTCAAGGTGATGAAAAACCAAAGCCAGGATATTTGAAAAAAGGGAGAAATTGATCTTCAGTGAGTGAAAAAGCATGTAATTCAGATAGAACAAAAAGCAAGAACAAAGCAAACTCTAAAATGCCATATACCAGCACAGGTATAAAATGGGAGCAATAAAATCTGCCCTTTTGAAAGTACTTTCAATTCTCAATTTCTTTCCAGTTGAAAAAAAATCTAGTTTAATTCAAATATACATGCTAAAAGCCATTTTGTTTTCTCCAGTTTCTTTAGAAGCGTCAACCTTTGTTGCTAGGTGGCATGCCACATGGGTAGACTTTTAGGGACCTTAATCTCAAATTAGCATGTGTACAGTGATTGAATAATGTCACCTATAACTGCCAAGCAGCCATAAAGACCTCTGGGGTTTGGCTTGACTTCACAATAAATAAAGACAAATTGGAAAGCACTCCTCTGAACAGTTAGTGTGAGAAAAATGCTTTGTCAAAATTTCAATTTAGATGAGACCAGAACTAAATTAAATGTCTGGGAATTGGTCCTGTTCCCAAGGCTACAGAAACTCTGAGTTCCTCTCAATATTCTTGTACTGCAATATAGAAGGATGCGTGCAGGAAATGGGCTGTCTGCCCTTGTTGAGGAAAATTGACCTGCTAACGGTATGTCCTCTCATGGAATTGTTCCATTTCTTGATGATGCTATTAAAGAATGAAAAGGCAAGGTTCATATAAGATATTGTCTTGGTTTCAAATTTTAAAAATGTTAAGAGGAACAAAAATGTATCTCATATTCTTGAAGAAAAGAACCAAAAGAATAATATGACAATATGTGGCCATTATAGTAATAACAATATGATATCTATATTGACAATAATAATGACAATAATGATATCTATATTGATCGCTTGTAATATTTCTAAGCATGATACTAAGACATATTCACATATTGACTTATTGGGGCCTCATTTTACTCATGAGAAAAATTATACAAATGAGGAAAGTGAGGGTGAGTAAGGTTCAGTTTGCCTAAGATCATGCAGTAAAATAGCACTTGAAATATTGTAAAGTACCCCATAAATGTCAATGATTATATTTTAGGAGGAAAAAACCCTCTCAACTGAATGTACTCAGCTTGAATATTTTAAGTATAAGGAAATTTAATATAGAGAATTAGATACAGTGACCATGTGTAATTATCACGGAAGACCTAGAAAAGTTAGGCCAGTGGGAAGAAGGGGAAAAAAAATCACTAAGTTTTACTACCAATGTCAGTCACTGCTAATAAACCAGAGAAAGACAAATATTAGATATATCACATAGATGTGGACTCTTAAAAAAAAAGTTGAATTCATAGAAATGGAGGGTAGAAAGGCGCTTGCAAGGGCCTGGGGCAAGGGGGTGAGGGGGCAATGGGGAGAAAGTGGTAAAAGGAGCAAAGCTGTAGTTAGACGAATAAGGTCTGAGGGTTTAACGTACGACATAGTGGTGGTGCGGATGGTAACTGTATAACTGAAACTTGCCAAGCAGCTGGAACTTGCATGTTCTCTCTCCCCCTACCACCCACTCCACCCCCAAAGGCAAATATTGGAGGTGACGTGGTAAACTCATTGGAGAGAGTCCTTTCACAGTGTCTACCTGTACCCCTCATCACGCTGTACACTTTGAGTACCTTAGTTTTCTCAACTACACCTCAATGAGGCTGAAAAAGTCAATCACTGTCCGTGTTTTCCTTTATTTATTTGTGCTTCTATTTAGACCCTCCGTGTTCTTTTAAATCTAACGTTAAAAATGTTCAGGTTAATATCATGAAATATTATTTGAAATGTGCCATCATTTGTTCCTTATTGTTGACTTAGGTTGTTTACATGATTATAGTTGTTACCATCAGAAATATAGAGAATAAATACTTTAGTGAATGTTTCTTTATAATTATCTGTCGAAGGGATTCCAAGAGCTGGAACTAACATGCCATAGATGCAGAGAAGCGGAAAGGCTGTAGCAGTCCATCTCATTAGAAGAGGCTGAGAGCTCTGTCATTTGCCAGAGAATCTGGAGAGCTGAGGGGACTCATCCTCGGGCTCAGGAGCCATTCTATTGGGAAGAGCTGGGGCTAGCTCTCGCGCCGCCCAGTCGGCACCTCCTGTCCCGGCTTCTCTTTTCTCTCCTGGGGAACACAGTGAGCTCTCTGCGCCCCTAGGGCCTGTCCTATGCCCGTGGCGCCACACTCCGTGATCTTCCGGAGAACATGGCCCCTGTCCGGGGCTCCACCTCTTCTCTGCCTCCTCACTTTCGGTTTTTCTACTGAGTCACTCCATCTTTAAACAAAAATGTTGTACTGGCCACCCCACTTCTTAGCAAGAAACCTTCAGCCCTGCCCTCCCCCAGCTTCTGTCCCATTTGTCTAATCCAGTTTTTCAGCAGGACCTTGAGACGGAGCCATTTAGATGACCCCACACCATCTTCCCCCATTTTCTGTCCTTTCTATTAATTCACTCTCCATGTTCCTGGGGCTCTGTGCAGATTGCATCGTCCCCGAGACCAGATCATCTGCCTTGGGAGAGTGGCAGGGGCTTTGTTTCAGAGAAGCTCCCGCTCTGCCAAGGCCCAGCTCTTGTGTAGATGGAGAGTAAAAGGGATGTGATGAGAAAACTGAATTGGAAGTAGAGTTGGAAAGGACAAAGGGAGTCATTACCAAGGAAATGATTTTGAAGTTCACTGACAGAGAGGAGAAAATGGGTTCTGAAGCATTTGGGTCTAATTGTGAGGACAGAGTCCTTTTGTGGTCAGCTGCAGGTTAATTCTGACAAAGATTCATACTTGGCTGATATATCCAGGGAGGCGGGGGTCATGAAGAAAGATAGAGGTTCTGGAAAAAGTCTGCCGTGGTGAAAGCCCCTTGCTTGAGTAATTGAAAGCTAAACTGGACCAAGCACTATGAAATATAATTTGTCCCTCTTCTCTAGGGAATGGAGAAAATGCTCTAATAGGTCTTTTCCATCTCTGCTTTCTGTGACCTCTGGCTGTTAACATCACTTTTCCTCGTTATGTCAAAATGAATTGCCTATTTACCACTGAACTCTAAAAAAATGCTTTTTCTCTCTAGGTGAGACAACAACCTAGCATTTACTATATGCACTTCATTTCAACTTAATCAATGTGCCAAAGAGCCATTTTCAAATGGGTAACACTGATTCCAGGAAATTTTGCTTACTCCTTGGGTACTGGGTTCCCCTTCACTGTCAAGGCAGAGCTTGTCCCCCAAATTGGGAAGAAATGTGTAAAAGAATATAAAATATATTTGCAAAATGGGAAGCCAAATGAAGTGACAGGGTCTTTAAATTGCCAATAACCTCCCTAGTGGGGTCATTTATTAGTGTTGGAATCTGCTCGGGCTGGTTTTTTCCATGACAATAAAAAGTGGAAAACCCTGACGCAGGGTGACTGCATTTATATTCTACAGTGTTGCATAAATATCTCTTTTGTGAGCAGGCAGGAGGAATAGAAAGTATTTAAATTCCTACCAAGCAATAAAAAATGGCATTCTTGGAGGATGGACACACACACACACACACACACTCTCTCTCTCTCTCTCTCTCTCTTTCTCTCTCTCTCTCTCTCTCTCACACACACACACACACACACACACACACACACACACACACAGGTCCGTATCTGCACATATTACTTCTGTCATAAGAATTAGTAAGAGGTGCCTCATTTGTAATTTACAAAAAAAATAGATCATTGTTTCCAGCACAGTCTTGATTAAATGAGGCAATAAATCATATGTCTAAAACATGCCAAGCACCTGCCAAGGCAAAAGTTGGCTTAGAAAATGATGAGTACAGACTTGTGGAGCAGGAGGAGTTTTATGGTCTGTCACCGGCCTGACAAGTCATGATAAAGGGTAGTGTTATGTCTCCACTGATAGTCCACCACAAATTTTCTACTGTAATTCTTTGGTTTGGCCCTCTTTATCTTCATTTAAATGGGCTGCATCTCCTTGAGCTGCAGCAAAGGTGTATATTTTCCCTGCTAATGATGTGTCTCCATGGCCCCAGGGTTATTTTCACACCTGATGCAGTTCATTGGTGGAGGGGCCCACCCTCAGTCAGCGTCCTGCAAACAGAGAAAGACAGGACGTTGATCTTTTCCACTCTCAGTGGACAGACCACCTCTGACTGCAGGAGTTTACCGAGGCTTCCCTCCTAGGAGAGATTTGTTTTTCCCAATTACTTTATAAAGATCATTTGGTCTGTAAGTTTGGCCCATCTTTCAAAATTTGTGTTAGACCAAATTCAGGTTTTTGAATCTGAAACTAGCCTTGCTACCTATTTCATTAAGATGGGAGTAAACAGATATAAACCAAAAGCTTTTTAAAATTAATAAAACTGAAAATGCGCAAGATAAGGTTGGAGCTGGAGGTGCAATGCTTATGTGAACAATCCATGCACTGCAGGGGCGGGCAAGGCAGTCATTTACTGAATGTTGGGGAGAGCACAGTCTTCAGATTTTTGTGACGTAATCACACAAGGATAGAGTACATTTTCAGATGGGATGACCACTAATACCTCAAAATAGGTCTTATTTATTCAAGGTGTTTAGTATAGACCTTATGATTCTGAAAGGGTGAAGCCTGGAACTTGAATTGGAGGAGTGAGATTTATATAGATGAAAAGGAGAAAGAGAAGGTGTAATATTGCCAATAAAGTAATAAAAAGCGATCCTGAGATGGGCCTTCACTACAAAGACAAAAGGAAAAGCTAAACAAATTACCAACCAAACAACAATCCCTGTTGGGTAGGCACGTACAAAACATACTCTGCAGTGATGTGCATCTAAGGGAAACAGAAACAGCTAAATCAAACTGGGATTTCTCACCTCCATTTTTCCCCCTTGTGATTATATATTTTTAAATGTTTTTGTATTAATATTTTTGGAGCTAGGTAATACATACACAGATGATACATTGAACACAAAAGAATATATTCTGAAACATAAATCCTATCCTGTACCTCCAGTATTCCATTTTTGCTCACACAAAATAACCCCTTTTAATAGTTTACATTTCTAGGACATTTTAGGCATATAGAAATACACACACACACACACACACACACACACACACACACACACAAACACAAAGTACATATATATACCATAATATAAACTTTAAAGGGATTTCTTTTTGCACCTTAAGCCCTTATAGTTCTGGTGAATACTCATGAAATCTAACTAAAAATCATCACTAGCAGAATCAGGTCTCCAGTGGTTCTGATGTTATCAAGTCATCTTTGAAGAGACCCCCATCATGGAAAAGTCTAGTCCACCGCATGTGAACTTGGACCATCTAGAACCTGTGGTCTTTGGACCCAAATAACACAGGCAGGAATATGCATGGTTCCTGGCAGAGATTTCTGGCAGACTCTTCATAAAAAGGCAAGAGTAGATGCTAGTGTAACAGAACCTAGTGACTTTTTTCTCTGCGAGGTTGAGAACTAAATCTGAAAGGAGCTAGAAGGGGCAGGTCATGAAGTTCTGAATTCAAATATGTGTGACCATGTTAAATGAGGTGACATGTTCAAAAAGATGCTTAGCATTGAGCTTGGGTAGATTTCAGCCAATGAGTTCCAAATGAATTTTAGGGTCACAATAGATATTCACCTACTTCTCCTACTTTTGACAAAGGACTTAAACTAGTGAAAAGGTATATTTCATGGAACCCCAAAACAGAAAGGCTAGCTCAGTTGTCCTAAAATTTACCCTTATTTTGAAGTTCAGGAAATGGGACTACAGAAAATAAGCTGAAGCATTTAGGACTCCAGTCCATGGCGAATTCTGTATCCTGTCACCTATTCTGAGGCAGAAGAAAACGATCTAAGCACAAAATATTGAAAACAAGTTCCGTATTGTTGGAAACATCATGACTAAACTTATATCTCCAACAGGTATTGAGTAGTACTTCTCAAGTTCTTGAATCTAAATATAGTGTTTCAAAAGGAATATGAAAGTGATTCTTTATCTCTTCTTTGCTCCTTTTACTTGGTTCTACTTTAGTGCTCTCTACATGGTAATTGGTGGGTAGCAATTGTTGGCTGATACATCTGTCACCTCCACTAGTTCATATGAGTATTTAGCATAGCCCTTGGCACACAGTAGGTGTTTGGAGGATCGGTCAATCTTTTTTTGTCATTTTCTTTGATAACGTCCATTGTTAAGATGCAGAAAGACACTGCGATCTGAAAGGAGCAGTTAAGGAACAATGCTTAGATTAGCATTTATAGAAGGTGACCATTGCTAATGAGGCACTGGTTTGAAAAACAGTGTAGGGATAGACCGTGGAAGACAGTGAATGCCAGTTAAGTAAGGAATTCATTTAGTGCGTAATCAAGAACCAGCAGTGAGTTCTAAGCAACATGCTTTTTGTGGAACTACAGATAAAAGGTCAAAGTTGGGAGTGCCCAGTGGACTATGGTGGACTATGGGTACCTTGGTGGTAGGTGTGGTGTGGTAACATAAATTGGACTAGGTGTGAACCTAAACCTCTGAATCACAGACAGTGTTGTCAACCAATTACAAAAAAATAGCCTTAACCAAAAAAAGGGGGTAAAAATCTGAATTAGAGTGCTAACATTTAAAGAAAGACACATGTAATAATTTGAAAATTTTACTTATGAAAGGACCAGTCTTCCTCAGTTTTTGTAAGGTTAATGAGGCAGAGAGAACAAGAAACCTATATATAAGATCTTTGGGATTTTGTTCTGTTAGTTGTTATCTCCCACTTATATTTATATATTCAAATACTTTATCAAAGCAAACATGCATTTTAAAGTTCTTGCCTCATTCAATCTTCCCACTTCTTTTGAAACTTCTCTCTTGCCTTTTGACTCTGTGTTTTTAATAATTTGTTTTCAGACAGGCTCATTCTGCCCTTAACCTTTAGAGGCTGGTGTTCCCGGAGACACTTCCCTGATCCTCTCTTCTATCTCTCTTGTGATGACGCCCCGCACTATTCAGCACCTTCAGATATTTCTTTCTATTACTTCACATTGCCTCTGAGAACAAAAGCACAGTGGTGGGATACTTCGCTTTAAGAAATAAGACCAAGTAACGACAGTTTTGAGAAGAGTGATGTTACGGTTTCTTTTTTTTTTCCTAAGATTTATTTTTATTTGTTTATGCATACAAGAACTGGAGTCTTTATGCATAAAGAACCAGAGGCAGGGATGAGAGGCTTCACCAGAGACAGAGTGGGGAGCAGAACAGGCAGATCAAGTGAAATACACTGCTGAGGGGAGCAGCGGGCGAGGCAGGAGAGGTCTGCTGCGCCATGTGGGAAGCTCCCTGGCTAGGGATGGAACTCATGTGTGCTGCAGTGGCTGACGATAACTTGATAGTGCTAAGACTTTAACCCCTGTGCCACCCCCCAGGGAGGCCCCAATTTTTTTTTTCATTCTGAACTGGTAAGCCTTTTTTTTATGGGGACTATTGTAAATGCAACATGACTGGCCATTACTAGATCCCAAGAATACTCTGGAAATTCTGGTTACTACGTTGTCTCCAGACTGCCAAATGTTTCCTGCAGGGCAAACTTTCCCCTGGTTAAGAACCACTGATCTACCTGAAAGTAGTTAAAAATAATAAGAAAAGAAGGCATGATCAGTTAATTGTATTATTTTGTTCTAGAAATGAACTCTAATTTCAAACTCATGTGATCCTATTTTGAATGAGATCATTATGTCTGAATCTGACCTCTAACAATCCCATTGCCTTTGCTCCTTAGTGGAATAATTTGGCAATATTTCCTGGAATTTTATGTTTTTACCCTCTTGGTTCTATTATTTAATTTCATTGGAGAATAGGTTGACCAATATTAGCAGTGAAGGGAACCCTGGACAGCGGTCCAGAAGAGACTGGAGAGATGAGGATTATTGATAGCTAACTGGTCATGAAAAATGGAAAATAAAACTCTTCAGGGGAGCAAATCAAACTATGCCTAATTCACTTTCTGATATATCACCAAAACTTGCAATGGCTTGGTTTCTTCATGCACATGAATTCAACTAATACGAAAATAAAATTTGTCCGAGTAAAGATTTTGAGTTTTACTTTTCATTGATAAATATATATATATATATATATATATATATATATGTTTTTAAAGATTTTAAAAATTTATTTATGCATACAAGCTGGGGTAAGGCCAGAGGCGTGGGGCAGCGAGAGGTTTCACCAGAGGCAAAGTGGGGAGCAGAACAGGCAGATCGATGGAAATACACTGCTGAGGGGAGCAGCGGGTGAGGCAGGAGAGGTCTGCTGCGCCATGTGGGAATCTCCCTGGCTGGGCAATTGAACTCGCGTCGCAGCTGCCGACAGCTCCATAGCTCAGCACTTAACCACTGTGCCACCAGGGAGGCCCTTCATTGATATATTTTAAGATTAAATATGCATATATAAATCTTTCCCAAACTAGAAGACTGCACATCCCATAAGAATGTGCCCTTCTAGAACACTTTCTGCTTTTAAGTTAGTGTCTTAGTGAACCACTTCCTGAGGTTAAGGACATGTCACTTTTGGATAGAATTTGTGTGTTTAGAATGGGCACCTAAGTGTGTATAGATAAAAGAGCTTGCTGGATTTAGTGTGAGTAGGTCAAAGCAAAAAGCAAAATGTGAAATAAGTAAAAAGTAATCTCAGCTAAATATTATTAAAGAATCTCAAAAAGTAGATGCAAGAAAATCCTTTTCTTCCTTGACAGGATTCCTACATGCTGGCCACAAAGTGAATGGTGACAATTATATTCTATTTGAAATGTGACTGAGACTTTATGGTTGCAGATTTCCACATAGAGTGCTGCTGATTCAGTCCAAAGGAAAATATTCCCTTTTGAGAAATATTCTGAGCTTCCCCTTTGTGAAAGGGATGTTTTTTGAGGTTTCTTAAAACAGCTGAGTTGCATGGTTGGCAGACAGCTGATTGGAGAGAATTGAAGTTCAGGTAGTAATGTTTTCCATTAGTGTCTCTAGTTTGCCCTATTTGGGAGTCACTGGCTTTTTCTTTCTAGAAAATTCAAGGTGCACAATTCCTCCTTCCCATTCAGTGATGAGACTGTTAACTAGGCACTAGTGGAACTGAGATTTCCCTTAAGTGATTGTGACACTGTCAAGAGCAAGACCATCTATCACCTTTAATCTTAATGGATTGGAACTAATTTCTGAAGACCTAAAGTTTCCTCAACTGGAAAGGAAATAAATTATAAAAAAACACCAAAAAAAAAAACAAAACCCCAAAAAACCCTACATGCAGTAAACATAAGCTCCAGAGAGTAAAACTTGTGCCTTAACCAAACAGATAATCAGTGATGATTAATGCCTTCTGCATAAATTTCTCTCTGGAAAACTCTTAATTCGTTGACTGTAGCACTCACATGAATTCAACTTTACCATCACCCTCTTTCTCTAAATCTACTTTTTAATTAACACTTATGACATTCTGACAACTATGTGCTTTTATTTGTGGTTCTTCTCCCAGAGGAGCTAAGTTGCAGGACAGTGAGGATCCCCTTTTTTTCTTTAGTGCTCACGGAGTAGCTCCTGTCACATAGTAGGGACTCAGTTATTAGTCACAAAGTGAACAGCATTCCCAATGCACATTCCCAAACATGCTTTCCCTTGTGTTTACTGCTGGCTGACCTCGTCCCTCACCTGTTATTACATTACTACCTTTGACAGTTTACCACCTTTAAAATGAGAGACCACAGATTACAAATCTCTGTGCTCAATAGTACTCAGGTTAGCTCATGAAGACAGTTGTTGACTCAGGAGAACCCCCTCAATATCGCCTTACAGCTATTTTTTTGTAATTAGCAAAACCACAATCATATAATTATAGTTTTCCTCCAGAATATTCAACTTTTAGAATGCTAGCATAGTCTTTTTCCCTTGCATATAATGGAAAATCATCATTTTCCTTTTGACTTATTTTTTAGGGTGGATAAATATAGTTTGAGTCAGATAATGAATACTGAAATATTTTGAAATGCATAAGGTATTCTGAAATTTTAAGACTTCTTGAGAAGCTATTTCTATACTGGCTGATTTTTACATTTTTTTCAAGTGAAATATTACGACCTTATTATGTCTTTCTGTTTATCATTATCTCATTCACCAATTTTCAGAAATATTCTTGTATTTAAGTAATTTCTCCTATTTGCAGTAGGGAAAGGCTAAGAATAATAGTTTCTTTTTCTTTCTTTTTTTTGCAGGGTGGGGAGCAGAGCAGGCAGACGGATGGAAATACACTGCTGAGGGGAACAGCAGCCAAGGCAGGAGAGGTCTGCCGCGCCAGTGGGAATCTCCCTGGCCCGGCTTCGAACTCGTGTTGCCGCTGCGGACAGCTCCACAGCGCAGCGCCTAGCCGCTGTGCCACCGGGGAGGCCCCAAGAATAATAGAGTTTCTAGAACATGGGGATAAGAACCTCATTGTGTTTCTATTGGGTTTTGTTTCTTTTTGTTCCATTTGCTTGCCAAAGAAGGCACACAGTGTGCACTCGGGACGTGCAGGCACCGGCAAGGAAACCGTAAGATCTGACATGTAGATACTGACCTCAGCTGATTTTCCTTCTTATGATGACTTCTTTGGATTTGTCCTAGGTCTCAGAAGGAACACGAGGGTCACAGGCATTGAGCTGGGGTACTGTAGCGGTGGGCAGGCACAGCGGGTTCTCTATGGATGCAGGCACACAGGTAAGGGAGAGACCTGGAGCTCTCTGGCTTGCTCAGATTTTAGGGATCTTTCTACGCCAATTGCAGCGCGGCGACCAGGCGCAGGGCAGGCAGAGCTGGGGAGTGGGGGCGCCTGGGAGGCTGGCAGGCACCCCCCACCCCCACGTTCTCTCGTGTTCTCTTCCTCTCGCAGCCTCTCTCTTCCACTCTCCACACTCCACCACACACCACACTCCAGGCGCCAGCATCAGGCACGCGTTTGCCCCCAGCGCAAGCTGCCAAGCACCTCCTGCATCCAAGGCTGCAGGTGATAGCTCTAGAGGCCAATGGCTCAAAAGCCTCAGCAATCTTTATTTACCCAACAGGTACCATTCCCAATCGTGTTTCTGGAAGTTTCCATAGCAAAGATCACCTTTATTTTTATAAGGAGCAAACAAAACACTTCATCTAAATTTTGAATCAATGTTACAAACATACTTTTCTATCAGTGGTTCTTAGTGGGGAGAGGTATGGGAGAAAACACAAATAAGAGACATTCTGCAGGGGAAGGGGAGGAAGAGAGACCAAACTAGGGGAGAAAAGAGCAAAAGGGACTATGGTGATGGTTCACGGGTGAACTGGTGGTGGAAAACCTACAGGGGGATAAAGAATAATGTAAAGGGTATAAATTAAATTAAAAAATACATTAAAAAAATAATTCCCTGGAAATCTTTACAACTACACAGCTCCTTCATCCGTTCTTACACGATCTCAGCTCTCTGCGGTAACTGTGGTTGGTAAACAGAATCGCGGCCCCCAATTGCCAGAACCTGTGACGATGTTACCTTCTAAGGCAAAAGGGACTTTGCAGCTGGGATGATTTTAAGGTGTGCATGATGAGGGTCCACGTGGGTTAGCCAGGTGGACCCAATGCAATCAGGGGATCCTCATAGAGGAGGGGGTGGAAGGAAATCCAGAAGGGGTTACGTTGCTGACTGAAGATGGAAGGCAGGGTGAGAGCCGTGGGAAGCTCGCAGCGTCTAGATACTGGAAACCTTCAGAAAACAGTCTTCTAGGCCCTCCGGAAGGAAGAAAACCCCACCAGCGCAGTTTGAACCTCTGAGCACCACAACTGTAAGAAAATTTCTTTTTGTCATACACCGCTAGTTTATGGGGTTTCATTAGGGCGTTAATAGGAAACCTAATACCGTGGCGCCTACTGGCCTGTTTGGTCTGGAAAATATTCCTGATAATCTGGTTTTCATGAGAGTCACTGGTAATAAGTTTCTTACATTAAATTTAAGGATATTGAGAAGGAAAAATGCCAGTCTGAGGGCTAGCTTTGTTTGAAAAGAAGTCTTAACTACTAAAGCCTAGAATGGTTCTGATAGTATATGTTCTGAATCTTTTATCTACTGTATAAATTTATAATGATGGAATTAAACTTAGTCAATGCTATTGATTATCCTACACTTTAAAAAAATAAAAACTAGGTTTGTATTGAGTAAAAGAAAATACTGAAAAAAAAAAAGGCAGATTCATTATAGAAATCTTAAACTTTGATAAGGAAAGAATGGATTTCTTACAAACGCCCAGTGATCTGATTTGGTAAGTTTTGTTAACCAGTTTCCAGCTGTGTATCCATAACTTGAATCAAGATGTCACAAATATGTCACAATGTATGAAGAGATTTGATAGGTGACACTTAGCAGCACCAAAATATAACTTAACAGTCTGTTCATTTTGCAAGTGATTGTGAAAGGAACGTCTTTTAACATGATAAACAGGACTCAGAACTGCTAATAAGCGTGATTGCTGAGGGGGTAACTTTCAGATGGTTCCTGTGTCTCCTCAGGCACCTGCAGCTGGGCTGTGCGAACGCGGTGAGGTGGTCTCACCAGGGAAGGGACTTGGTCCTTCCGAACCGGGCTCCAAGTGGAAATAAAATGAACTACTTATGTGACAGGGCCACCCCGATGTGAAATGGGGTGCCTGGCTGCGGGTCCTCACCTGTGTGCTTAAAAGGGACTTACAATAAGACTCAATGTAGGCACACACAAAAAAGGTTAATAAGGGTTTATTTACATAAGAAGGGGAAATGAAGACATGAATAACTTGGGGAGAAAGAGAGCGAAATTGGTGAACAGGTCCTACCAGTTCCACTGAGCTGGAACCCCAATAGCACGCTGAAAGCTGGTGAAAACCTAGGACCCCCAAGGCCCACATGACTGGTTATGTACAAAACCCGGCTGTTCAACTCCACCCTCAGTTCCCAGCAACCCTCCCTTCGGTGGTGACGTTATGGGATTTGTAGTCCTTGGTGTCTTGGATCTCTTTAGTCTGGGGTGGGAGTGGGGTCCATAAAACCTGTTTGTGGACTTCAGCACACTCTTTCCCCCCAACAATTAGGCCTCTCTGTGTAGTCATAGAGCAGGGAAGGAAAATTATTACAGTCTTTTAAGGTTATATGTGGTATCTTTAAAATGATAGTTTTGCCAAAAATTATGTAGTATTCTGTAAATAGATCGTTCTTATTTCTGACCTCAATAAAAACTAAGGGCATACTGTTTTAATTATCATTCTGTGATATCATTTCTCTAGGAGACTAAAGTAATGAGTCCATTTTCATTTTTTTATGTTCTTAATGGTGCTTTGCATGTACAAATGTACATTCATTGAGCATATTGCAAGGTAGATACTTTAATCCCTCTTTAACAGATAAAATTGGGATCCAAGAAATAGGTTGACTGGGTCAAGGTGATCGAGGTGGGATTTGAACCCAGGTCTACATGACAACTACAGTCCATGCTCTCTAGGTTTGAGAAATGGGAATCTGTTCCCTAAATTGTGCCTATCAAATAGCAAATGGTTCAAATAATTATTTTATTTGATAATGTGAATTAAAGTTGAAGGTGCAGGTGAATGTCTGAATGCATTTTGTGGTCGTTTAAAAGGAGACTAAGGGAGAAAAAAAGACCTGGATACTTTGGTTACTCCAACTGTGTACTGAAAATGTTAATCATTTATTATGAAAATTCAAGAGCCTGCTTTGGTATTGTCTCAGTGAAGAATCAACCAATTTTATGTGGCCAGGTGAAGGGATACCACTAATGAATTTGCTTCCACAAATAACTTCAGGTACATGGAAATGCTTCAATAATGCATCTGAAGATGCAGAAGTAGGCAGGCTGGATGAATGAGGAGGGGTTGATCTCAATGGTTTTGAGAAGATGGTCCCTGTCCTGGTGTTCAATATTTGATTTCAAATGTGCGGTAGCTTGACTGTTTTGCAGGGGCTGCAAATACCGCCCCTCTGAGCAGGGAATGCAGACATGATTTGGCATTAACCTAATTGATAACAAGCTGTTTCTGGAAAAAAAAGACCAGCCAGTTTCTAGCTTATTAAGGCCACCCCCTAGGATGTGATAACACAAAGATTCTCAGTTTCTCTTATAAAGAGAGCATAGAGTTGTTTTAACTAAAATCTCATTCTTATTGCCAAGGTATAATAAAGGGGATAAAACACAGGTTTGAGGTTGAGAATTTCATTTTCCAAAAGTCCTTTTCTCTGCTTCTTGGGGAGGTATTTAAAAAATGGGATCTAATTGGAAATTTTAACAATATTTTTGCGTTCTATTGAGTCAAGTGATGACAGGAAATTAAAGGTAGTAAATGATGGGAAAACCTAGTATCTTTGTTTAAATGATGAAACATATGGTCTCAGCAAGTAGAGTCATACAGTTATAATCCTAAACTTTGCATGTTTCTCAGGGACTAAATCAAGTACTATCTTGATAACACACCTGACATACAGGACTTGATTGGTGTTTCATTTTCATTTGGTTTGATTGAAGTCATGGCTTTTTTTTTTTAATTATGATGCTTATTTCCTTGTGGTATTGTTTATTCTGAGGGATATGCCATTAAATTGTTTTGATTGCGGTAACTTTGGTTTATAACATTATGTAAGTTTTGGGTGCACAGTTATAAATCAACATCATGATCACCACCAAAAGTCTAGTTTTCATCCATCTCCATACACTTTATCCCCTTCCCCCTAACTCTACACATTTCATCCAGCCTTCAAACCCCTTCCCCTCTGCTAAGCATCAGTCTGTTTTCTGAACCTAAGGGTTTTTTTTTTAATTGTTGTTCATTTGCTTTGTTTATATTCTACACATGAGAGAAATCATATGGCCTTTCTCTGTCTGACTGATTTAACTTAGCATAATACCCTTTAGGTCCACCCATGATGTTGTAAATGGCAAGATTTAGCTTTGAAAATAGCTCAGTAGGCTCCAACTGTGTACTGCCACGTGTACATACACACCCTCTCTTTGTCCATCCTTTCACTGTTGGACACTTAGATTGTTTTCACATCTTGGCTTGTATGTGATGTGCAGTGAAGAGGGGGTACACATCTCTTGGCTTGTATGTGATGTGCAGAGAAGAGGGGGTACACATCTTTTCATGTTAGTGTTTTTGTTCCCTGCAGATAAACACCCAGGAGTGGAATAGCTGGATTATATGCATTTGTGAAGGTTAATTCCTGGCTTTTTTGTATTTGAATTCATATACCTAAGAATGTATACTAATCTCTATGTAGAGATATTAGTATATGTACATCTGTACATAATAGTATTTATGTGTATAAACATGCTAGTATGTATAATGTACTATATATATAGCATACCAGTATATATACACAACTATATATGTATATATGCTATAGATACTAAATATATTGATAGTATGTATATTATATGTACTAATATATATAGGTATACCAATATAATGGCACCATATTGATGGCCAAGTTCCTCTTGGCTGAAAGTTAGGGTCGCCATTAGGGCATTGCTAAGCACAAATGAGACGCTTGATCCATCGTGTAATACTGCACTGTCCACAAACACCTCCACCCTGTCTCTCTGCACCATGTCTAGTCCCCAGCATAGCTACCTGAGAACCCCTAAACCTAGGATTTTTCAGTCTGGAGTTGACACTCTAGGGTGACAAATCCAAATTCTCACTTCCTTCTGTGTTGCCCCATCGCTTTGCAAATAGGTACAACCCGTAATTTCCTTAAGCCAGTAGACTGTGGTAAACATGGTGGATTGTCACCTCCCTGCTCCAGGGTGAGGGTGCTTTCCATGCGACCTCAGCTAAACAGGTGAGCAGCAGATTGAAAGAGAAGCCCCTGACTGGCTTGGTAGTAAATGGCCGCATTGAGGAGCCCAGACAGCAAGGGACTCTGGGAATAGCGATTGCGTCAGCTCAGACCAGTCCACAGTGCACAGGCAGTGCTCTCTGCCCACTTCCTGAGCCAGCTTGCCAACAGCCTCACCCTCCAGTGGCGCATTTAGTCTGGCTGACCCCTAGATGGCAGCCTTGTGATGCCCTGAGTGCCGGACTCGGACCAGACTGGCCCCCAGGCTCTGGAAACCAGGCCGTAATTAATGTGTGTTTTGCAAGCTGTTCTGTTGGTCGTATTTTGTAATTCGTTATGCAACAATAGAGGAGAAGAGAGCTCTTCAAACTCTCAAGTTAAGGAACTCATTTTTTTCTTTACAGTGAGATTTTTGCAAGGATCCTGGTATTTCTCTTTTTGAAAATTTAATTTATATCCTTTATATTGCTGTGTATCCCCTGTAGATTTCCCACCACCGATTCACCTGTGAACCATCACCACAGTCCCCTGTGCTCTTTTCTCCCCTGTTTGGGCCTTTCTTCCTCCACCTCCCCTGTGATCCTGATATTTTTACTGCTCTCCTCCTGCCGCGAAGTGAGCTGCTCTACTCTGTGCAGTAACCCCAGAGATGGTTAATATGTGCCCCAAATGGGAACGCCAGCAGCTGCCAGAGGGCTGGTATTTTTCCTAATACTTGTAGCTCAAAAGACAAGTGTCCAACGTTGTGCTGCATCGACTCACTAAATAGGGTGAAACGGCACTTGCTTGGTAGGCCCAGTTAACATTCATTATTCAGACTTCTTCTGGACCATCTGCTTTCAGCAGTGTGACTTTCTATATATTGTTGACAGGAATATGACAGACTAATCTGAGAAGACCACATTTAATCGAGGGATATTTATAAGATGTTGTGGACTTAAGTGGACAGGAAAGAACAATGGGAGGGGGCGGATAATGGAGAAGCCTAAGGCAAGAGGGGTTTTCTTTTACCTCTGGCTGAGGTGCTGGAGCCCTCTGTGCTCTGCTGCGCTGGTTTATGATTTCTTTCTGCCGCTCCTTTGGGCTTGATGAGAGTTCAAAATGTGCACCCAACCAGCACTCTGACAGAGCTGGGTTTACTTCTGTGCTGTCCGTCACTCTTCCTGCAGTGCTAACGCTGCACATTTATGCTGTGTGTTTCCCTTAGCGTGGGTTGGGAAATAAATGGAAGTGAGAAACTAGGCATTCCAATTCAAAAGGAAGTGAAAATAAAAATGTCCCCCCAAAATATCTGGGCATTGAGCAGTAGTCCTTTACAGGCATGGGTAAATTACGTGGCTATATTTATCTCTGTGCTGGTCAGAGGTTAGAAAATGAAGAAATGATCAGGCTAATGTATAGCAGCAGCTAAAAATAAAATGATTTTCCTATTATTGCAAACACTGCCTTTCACCATGTCCTCTTGGGCCCTTAGCGACGCTTGGTGGGCCTGGGTCTCTGGCTCCTGTCGTGGAAATGGAGGCACTGGAAGTGACTGCTCTCTCTCAAGCTGAACTGTGGTTCCGTTGTGATCTTTGTGCATAGCTCATGGGGTTGCAGATAAGAAAATATACTTTTATTGTGTCCTATTCACAGTAGGTGCTCGGGAAATTCATATGCTCTTTGCTTGCCTTTGCCTTTCTCTTGTTTTCTAGTTTAATTTTTGATCTGGGATTTGATAGAGAGTCCACAAAAACAAGACATTGTTTGAACATAAGCCATATTTCTTAAAACAGAGATGAGATTTTTCTCACCACCAAGTGGTCACCTGTAAGCTGTTAACACTTGGGGAGAGATGGACCCATTTGTAAAGGTCCACCACAGCACCCCGAGGAGCAGATGCACACAGGAGATGCCAGAGCTGTGCGTCACAGTGAAATCAGTTGGGACTTGGACTACATACATGAGCTGTGTAGAGTTTCTTAGGTTGTGGCAATGACAGCATCGTTTATTGCCTTCCATTGTCCTGTTACTTCTTGTCACAACAACAATAAGCATAAAGTCACTTTGTAATTATGTAGCAGAAGAGCTTAGGAAAGGCAGTTGATGAATACAAATTAGAATTCGCATAGAAGCTGTTTGCAACAGCCAGTGGCATTGGCCATTGATATATTCCTCTTACTGCATTCTGAGTGTGGGATTGTTAGCATCTAGACGTCACTTAGGAAATGGAGACATCCTCCCCATATTACGAGTCATTTACACGATTTTAACAAACTGCCAAGCACGTTCAAATGTGTACTACATTATAGGTGGCCCAGTGACCTCTACCTCACAGCACAGAACTATTTATTCCACCTTTTTAAAGTGTTAGTGAATACAGAATAAGCTGTAGTCCTTACATCTAGGCCTCTGTGATGTAAGTGTGGAGGTAGACTGTGATTTGAGTCTGGAGGTAAGCCATATGAGCCACAATGTGGTCTTCGGACCTGGTGGCTAAATTAGTGGTTGAGACCATAGATTCTAATTGTGTTTAGAGTAGGTGAATTAATGATTAAGTAGAGCTGGAGTCAGTGATTCATGGAGTCAGTGATTCATGAAGTGGATCCTAGAGATTTTTGGGGGGCAGAATGAAGCGCCAGTGTGAAAGGTATTTTTGAATGTGAACTGAAAATGCCACGGCATGTTAAAATCGGTGGTGGTCTGTGGCAGCAGTGGAATCTAGCAGCCGTGTAACAATCGGGAGAATGGAACACCGCTGCCCAAAGTGGGCAGTGTCAGTGCGTTGCAGGAGAGTAAAACTGGGCTTTCTCTCTTTTTAAAGATTTATTCATGCATACAAGAACTGGGGTGTAGGCCAGAGGTGTGGAGGGTGAGAAAATTCACCAGAGACAGAGTGGGGAGCAGAACAGGTGGATCTACTGAAATACACTGCTGAGGGAGCAGCGGGGAGACAGGAGAGGTCTGAGGACCACGTGGGAAGCTCCCTGGCCGGGGATCGAACTGGTGCTGCAGTGGCTGCGGAAAGCTTCATAGTGCTGAGACTTAACCCCTTGCGCCACCAGGGAGGCCCCAAACTGAGCTCCCCTCAGTGCTGTCAGCTGCAAAGGACTGAAGTGCCAGGCACACTTGCCTCTTATCCTTTTGCTCCCTGCAGGTTTTGGTTTAATTTTTCAGGGACTCTTTCTAGACTGCTCTGCCAATGGCAGGTACCTCTCCTGCTCCACCCTGCCCTAGTCTTCGGCCCTAGTACTTCTCCTTTACTTTGTGCTAGTAATCATTCTCCCAAAACTGCTTCTCATTAGCTCCACCCCTCACCTCACTTGTCTCTTTCTCCTACTGGAACACGAGCTCCATGAGAACACACTTAGGTTTGCGCCTTGCTGTCTGTACCCAGAGCTCAGAAGGGCAGCTATGATGTGGTAAGTGCCCAAGAAGGATTTGTGTCCTGGGTGAGGACAGCATGCCACTGAGTCACTGTACCCAACTGCCCTGCCTTTGGGGTGCTGAGTTGAGGCAGTGATGCCACATGTGAGAACGCGGTGTTCACAGAAGTTGACAAACACCTTCGTGCTCTTCAGAAACCGAAGCTTGGCCTTCTAGCGTCTGGGAGCCTGAACTCAACACAAGCACTGGGCAAGCACCATTGCCCAATACCGTCCTCGTGGTCACTGACAGAAATGGAGTTTCTGCTGATCTGGTGGTGCAGCTGGGACCCCTGCTTCGTGTGCAGACTTTCCGTCACTGCAGGGGAGGAGTTGGCCAAAGTTTGATCTGGGGCTCATTGTTATCTATTCAAATGTCTTTCTCATTAATATGAGACTAGGCAACCCACCAAGTGCAAATCCACAGCTCTCTCACTGCTGCCAGCTCTGTAACAAAGCAAAGGGTAATTTTTTGGGAATGATTACAATAGACAGACTCACAGTCTAGAATGGGTTAAAGCTGCTGAGAGCCCATCTGCACAAAGCCACAATTACTAACATTTACTGATGGCAATTGTGACAATAGGGAGCCATTTTCTTAAAGCTAATTCAAACAGTCTTTGGAGTGGTCATTTGTAGCCGTAAATAGTTTGCTCCTGCAGTTGAGGATGTAAAGAGAATTTTTTCCCCATCGTGGAACTAAACGGAGCATAGATTGAAGCCTAGTTGGGAAGGCGGAAAGGAAATGGGGGGACATATATCTTAGTGAATGGCATTCCTTTCTCTGTTCTCAAACTAATGTGCCGTGCTGTTACTTCACTACATAATGAGTGAAACGGTGGTGCATAATTAGATGTCACCTTATGACAACCTGAGCTGTTCACCAAACAATAATTTTAAGGGTTGTCATGGAAGGGAGATTCAGATTTATTCTGGGACTTTTTTTTTTTTTTTTCTCCCAAGTAGTACAAGCTGCTAGGTAGGAAGCTCTGAAAAAGAAACTTCAAACCTTAAATTTCAGAATCCTTTCTTTTTAACTGAAATAATATGCCTATTCATCATTAGAGGTTGTCATTTCAATTCTGTATTGCCTTTCAGATTTTCTTTGGGCTTCTCATCACTGAAACTATTTTAGTCTACTCAAAAGAGAAGATAAATGGAGTTGGGAACTTTTTAAGTTTTTTGGTTAAATCTGGACAAAAATTTGGACGAGTAAATTTCACTGCCTTCTGTTTGTCTCTCCCGTCATAACCCACACGAAGGTGAAACCCCACTGATGTCATTTTTATACAGTATTAAAAGCAGTTGGCTGGCTTAATTTTTAATCAACAGGGTAATTCAGTTTAAAAAACAAATGAGATTTGGCTGACTTGATGGTTTGCAACTTGTTGATTTGCAGTTAGTAAAAATACAGTAGCCTGGAGACTTTTCCTTAGCTGCCTAGACTCAAATTTTTATACACTCTTGATGTGGGTGACAGTGATGTGTATTTCGCTCAAAGCAACGGGGCACCCCTCCTACCAAAGCGTCCATAATAGTTGGCTTTTCTCATCGCTGTCTCCTCGCCCTTAAGTGTGGAACATCGCTGTTCGGTTGAAGCGTGAAGTCCCTCCGTGTTGGAAAGAGGCCCAGCTGGTCCACTTGATGTGGCCGCTGAGACACTTGGCTCTGCGCACACATCAGCTCCGCAGGCGCGCGCCTCTGCTGTAACACAGCTCACACTGGGGACAGTGATTTCTTCCTAAGAAGAACTGTATCCCCAGGACAGCTTAGGATCAGTAGCCATGTCTTCAAGGACTATGCCGTTTGTCAGTGGGAAGATGGGTAAGGGGAGACTTGGGAGCACTAAATGGAGAAAAATAAGTTTTATTGCCAGTGGTGATGAGACTGGTAGGCAGTTCAGCAAATGAAACAAAGGCTGAACTAAAAGCTCATAGAGGCGAGAAGTCAGCCAGCATCACTTTATAGCAACAACAGAGCAGCTAGAGGCACCAATCAGGGCCTTAAAAGCACCCTAGAAATTAATCATTAAATGACGCGGCAAGGAGGACCATTAAGATATTTCTAAATGAAGGTAGATCTGGGAAGTGGGGCTTTGAAGGAGCAAATGTGAACTTCCAGCAGGATATGAATCTTAGTGGGTTCACTATGAAAAGGTAAATCGAAATGAAAAAGAACGCACTGTCATCTCTGAAGAACAGTTGAGAATAGAGGGAAGTGTGACGCCATCAGGGCAGTTGTACATTTTGGAGCTGCCTGGCTTTCTGTAATGCAGTACACGGTGACCAGGCTGGCGGGCGCGGGACCCAGTCGCAGCAGCTCTCACCAGAGCCACGGTGACCGCGTGGTTAGCTGCAAGACGCCAGGAGGCGTGTATCTCAGATAGTCTCTCTGGCTCAAATAGCCCTTTCATAGTCTTGAGTGACTTGTTTTTCTAAAGACTTTTTTATTTCCCAAAGATGGAAGAAACAAGCCAATATTGGTTATCTCCAGAAAGGGAATTAAGGGCTGGGAGACAGCTAGAGGGAAAGAAACTTATTTTCACTATGTCAGCTTTTGTACCTTTTGAAATTCATACCCATGTAGTGCTTATATCTATGTCCTAAAATACATGTATTTTCAACTTCATATATATATGTGTGTGTATATGAATATATATACATATTCATATGAATAGTATGTATATTCAAATATTTTACCTATTTGAAGCATGTATCACTTCTTTCAATGTTTAATACTACTCTCCCTCAGGATGGGACTTTGGGCTGTACTTGCTTTCCTGATCCTTAATAAATTACAGCAGCCAACATAAAAGTGAGATAATATATCTTTAAAAGCCCATTCAGTTGACTATAGCTCTGTCTTAATTGTATTGTTAGTTTTTGATCCACTTTGCCTGAATATATAGGTCACTTGAAAATATATTTTTTACTTTATAATCTTGCATGAGAAATATTGACAGGGGCAAGCTCTCCTGCACACATGGGTCTAAACACTGAGAGGTAATCGCAGGCACATATTAAATAACGAACTCTTGACAAAAGGATAATTTAGCCTCCAAAAGAAAGTCAGATAAGAACCAAAAGTGGGACTGAATAATTCAGGTGAAAGTTTGGGGAACTGATTCTATTGGTCTATTGCTGCCTTGCACCCCTGGAGCTCAGCTGGAAAACCTTTTATGTCTTCTCTTAGCTATGCAATCTTGACTCTATTAGGGTACTCAGTATTCCTCAGCCTCCACTTTCCTATCTTTTTCACAGGACAGATATTATGAATTCAGTAGGTGTATATAAAAGAGAAAGACCTTATGCTATAAGCATAGATGCTTGAAATTGAAGCTGCATTATTTGTAAGATCTATCTCCTCCTCCTTCCTCACTGTCCTTTATCCTCCGAGCATCCTAGAAGAAAAAAATGAAACTAAAAATCGATTTCAGATGGTTCAAAATCTGGGACTAGATACACTTTCATTTTCATGGTTTAAGATTAGCTTTCACACTAGTTCGTTCATTAAATTGTTAGCAGAAAAAATACAATACAATACAGAAGGAAGAAAAATAGCAATTTTTCAACTGTGGAAATTGAAGAAAAGTGTGTGCTTAATGAGAAAGAAGCACAGTACTTACCCATTATTGTGATTTCAGAGAAAAAAGCAGTGATAAGGCACAATGACTTTTGGAAATGCTTGTTATGCACGACTGGAAAAAAATGTCACCAGCATTCCCTGGGACAGAGCCCAAAATGCAGGGCAATTGGCAGTAACAAATTAGTGGTGATCAGCTAAAGTGTGCCTTACTGCTGAGAAGCCACCTCATTTCAAACATCTCAGCTCTCTTGCAGCACTCTTAAAATATAATCA
Organism: Scalopus aquaticus; assembly: GCA_004024925.1. Lineage (NCBI taxonomy): Eukaryota > Metazoa > Chordata > Mammalia > Eulipotyphla > Talpidae > Scalopus > Scalopus aquaticus. The sequence goes on from PVIJ01002312.1 coordinate 108,273, forward strand.
CCAAGGCTCGTCTGAATTGGACCTGCATATCAGCCTTAGAACTACTCTTATGAATCCATCCAAAGAATTGCTGAGATGTGGTTCATCTTCTGTCTCAGTAAGACCTAAATCATGGGCTGTCAGAAAAGATTTCAGATGGGTGGGTTTAAAGAGATGATCAAGTAAAGGGAGAATTTTCAGGGAACTGAAATTATTCATGATTTTCTCCTTAAGCAGGGGAAGAAATTCTTCGCAGTCTTCTAAACTTGAATTCACCTAGTAAATCTCATGAAAACAATTTTAGATTTTAGTATATAAGGCTAATACAAAAATCTATTTTTATAGATTGGCAAGCTTGGGGGGGAAATAAGATGAGATTCTCTTTACAGTTGCATCAAAACAGTAGATACAGAGAAATTGAGTGAAAGAGGTGTGTGACCTACACAGAGAAAATGATGAAACTTTGTTCAGAAAAACTGGCGGAGACTAACATGAGCGGAGAAAAATACTATATTCAAGGATTGGAACACTTTGCTATATCTAAGAGTTAGTTATTCCTCAATTGATCTGTAGATTCAATCAACAAGACGCCCAAAGAGGCTTTAAAAAGTAGAGTATTAGATTTCTATACTGGTGCAACAAAGTATCAAGAGCATAATGGTTTAGAACAACAAAGCTTAATATCTTACAATCCTAGGGGCCTGAAGTCTGAAATGGGTCTAATCAGCTCAAGTCAAGTTGTTGGTAGGTTTGCTTCCTTTTTGATCTCCTGTTCGCCCCAACCAACTTCTGCGGGCTCCCAGCATTCTTCAGCTTGTGGCCACATCACGCCAGTCTGTCTCATTGTCATGCTGTGCTTTTCTGTAGTTAAGTCTCCCTCTGCTGCCTCTTTTTTTCCCCATCCCTTTGTCCCTCCCTCCCTTCTTTAACCTCAGAGCCCCCACGATGTTTATGGATGTCCACTGGTTTTTGAAAGTGTTTTACATTATCGAACTGTCGTTATGTAAATGTCTAGTATTTGTTTTTGTCATTCTGAGTTGCTTTGCTACATGTAATTCTCTTACATTCCCTCCATTTTGCTGCAAATGGCAGCAATTCATCCTTTCTTAAGCCTCTGACTTCCTGTGATAAGAACACTTGCACTTGTAATTATAGCCCACCTGGACAAGCCACAATAGTCTCCCCATTTGAGATCGTCAACTTAATCACTTCTGCAAAGTCTCCTTTGCCATATAAAGTAACATTTCAGGTTCCCAGGGAGTAGAGTCTGAATATCTTTGAGGGCCATTATTCAGCCTACCATGGAAAATGTATACTCATTCTAAAACTTATGTAGAAATGCAGAAAATCTAAAATGAAAAGAATCTTGAAGAAGAGCTAAGTTGGAGGATAGATGCTAACCTGGTTTTAAGGCATACTATAATGCTACAGTAATTAAGTCCGTGGTTTTGGCATAAGGATAGATAAATATGCCAATGAAACTGGGCCTCCCTGGTGGCGCAGCGGTTAAGTGCTGTGCTGTGGAGCTGTCGGCAGCGGCGACGCAAGTTCGACGCCCAGCCAGGGAGGATCCCACATGGTGTGGCGGACCTCTCCTGCCTTGCCCGCTGCTCCCCTCAGCAGTGTGTTTCTGATCTGCCTGTTCTGCTCCCCGCTCTGTCTCTGGTGAACCCTCTCACCGCCCCACGTCTCTGGCCTGTACCCCAGCTTGTATGTATAAATAAAAAATAAATCTTTAAAAAAAAAAGAAAAAAATATGCCAATGAAACTATATGAAAATAACACTTTCTGAACTTCAGTGTTCTGTGAAAAGCCCCAGCCTCCTATGTCATATGTGCTATAAAGTTAGGAATGTTTACTTTCACTTATCCCAGATACATGAGCATTAGATTTGTGGCTATTAAAAAAAAAATCATCCTAAAAGCCAAATGGTTACTTCCCTAGACGAACACTTAGAATAGACTAGCTAGGGAGGCTAGATTGTTAAATTCTAGGTGTTTACATTTCAAATAATCAAACATTTAAAGGAACCTGGATAAACTAGGCCCAATGTGACTATTAGAAATCCAAAGAATTCAGCAAAAGTGGTGCTGAGTTTTCTAATTCCACTTCAATAAGAGGTGATTCCTTTGGCCAAAAGAGTTTGAACTTCCTCTCTCCATCTCTTGGCCCATAGAACATGGAATTTCAAGCTTGAGCATGTTTGATTCACTGAGATTCCTAAACCTATAGAAACTGATATGCAGTAGGTCTGGGATGGTGAAAGAGACAGGCAGAAACTTAAAATCACAGAGGAAGACAAAGTTGTCCACAGAAGGCAACTGAGAAAGAGCGAAGTCAAGTGGAGTACAGAGATGCATTCACAGTGCTCTAGGGTATTCCTCAGTCCAGTCTACTGTGTAGAGTCCCCAGTTAACGGGGCCTGGTGACAATACCACAGGTAACAGCTCACTGTTTAATAATCTTCACTGAGTGCCCTTTCAAGAGAAGGGACTTGTTGAGGAGCACTATCAAATGATAACAGTGACATGAGCTCTACTGTTCTGTTACACCTCCCTTCCTCATTTCTCTCAATTCCCACAAAGGGAGTGTCTAATATGGTCTTAAATTTTTTTAAATGGGAAATTAAATCATGGAAGAGCCACAGTTTTGAACCCAGGTTTCTGAGCTCCGTTGCCTGTGTTCTTAAACCCCATTTACATTATTGCCGATGACAATATTGAATGGGACAGCTTTGTAAGTGGGGACCTGGGTAAGTTGGGTCTTATGTGACTGTTAGGATAATTCTGTTTACTCAGTGAGCATAACCAAAAAGTGACACTTTTTGAAGGCAAAATGTATATTTATGAACGTGGTCCAGTGTAGAGGTAATTGGGAAATTTAGTAAGTTAACAAGAGACAAGGCGAGAAAGATAATGTAGGGCTGTGTTTTAAACTCCATGGGGGAGAGGGGTGTCAGGGGACCCTTGAACGTGTGACATAGTCAGGTTTGGGAAGACTGATTTGACATTGCTCTCCAATATGGATTGAATTGCAAATGATCAGAAAACTGATCAGAGATGAGGTGCTCAGTTTTGAAGCAACAAATCGTGTAGACAAGAACTGATCAATTCAGATATTAGTAGGGCATATTGAAATTCTTGGAACCTTGAGAAAATTTGGCCCCTGGGGCGCTTATAAAAAGCTTTTCTACTTCAGTTTCAAATTATTGAACTTCTCAGTTAGGAAAACCACTGTTATGTGTTCTTTTTTTTTTTTTTTTTTTTTTTACTATATTACTTGGGCAAGTTTTTTGCTTGGGTAAACAGAGTTCACGTCAGGTGGTTATGTCATGGTTTTGAAGAAATTTAATACGTTTAGAAATAAAATGTGTAGGGTTGCTCAATTCAACTAACCTTTAGGGCATTTTAGTTTCTTCTGGAAATATGTATACCTGACTTTTCAAAAATGCCTTTTCTTAGGAATATACCTTTCCCCTTTGGTCTGGTGTTACAGTCACACACCCCAGAATCTTATTAAGAAGACAGCTGAGTCAGCGAGATAGCATGCTCTCTCTCTCTCATCAATGCCAATATCATACACATACTTAGAATCATTTTAGCCTCAAAACACCGAAGTTTATTCTAAGCCATTGTCCGTGCCAAGGTAAAAATATTAGTCTTGTTAGTGTGATAATACAGTTTGTGACAACATAGCCTTGGGGCAAGATCAATATCCTACTTGGCTTATTTTTGGAAGTAACAGGGATGGCATTCATGAATACTACTTGCTACATCTTTATGGTGCCATGGCAAGTGGCATATTCAAGATTAAAGTCACTTAGACAAATGCGAAATTGATTTATCCACTTTCTCTTTACTAGTTATTTGGTCCATGCATAGCTTATCTTGATAGGATGAATTATTTCTTATATGTAGTCTATCAAATATAAGTAGTCCTTTACCTGGTAGAGTACATTTAGCTATTGTTATAATAGAAACAAAAAAAAAAACTTGACAAAAGAATAATTACCATTTATTGAGTAATAGGTAGATGGTACTATGTTAAATCTTTTGTCTATGAAAGCTCCTTTGTTCCTCCTCATCAGAGGTCTCTGTGCTGCAGGTAAGAAAACTAAGATTCAGAGAGGCTCAAAATTTGTGTGACAAGAGAAAAGTTGGATTTTTGAGACTAAATTGCTTTAACCCCAAACTCAATGATTCCGCTACACGATACTATTTTCAATGACAGTTAACAATGAAAATATCAACAATGCTATATTATTACAAGAAACACAAAGAGGGATCATGGTGTAAACCTTCTCTTTTATTTCTAAGATGAATCCACATCCCGTCAAGGAGAAGCCAACTGTAACATAAAGACAGCAAGCAATAGGGGGCCTTAGCTATCTCTCCTTTAAGCAGGTAATGCTCAAATCTTTATCTCTTGCTCTGATATTTCTCCAAAGTCACTGGACATCTATCCTTTGAGGGTTTTCTGATACTTCAAATCCAAAATGTTACCAACTGGAGGCTTCCCTGGTAGCGCAAGGGGTTCAGTCTCAGCACTATGAAGCTATCTGCAGCTACTGCAGCACCAGTTCTATCCCCAGCCGGGGAGCTTCCCACATGGCGCAGCAGACCTCTCCTGTCTCACCCGCTGCTCCCCTCAGCAGTGGATTTCGGTCACTCCGCCTTTTCTGATCCTGGCTCTGTCTCTGGTGAATCCTCTCACCCCCACCCCGCCCCCCGACCTCTGGCCTACACCCTAGCTCTTGTATGCGTAAATAAATAAATCTTAAAACAAAACAAAATGTTACCAAACTGAGCTCATTTTCTTGGCTCTCAAGCCTTAATTTCCTGATTCCTTTCTACCAGGGGCCCCAGGGCATTCAGGCCTTAGCCCTGGGGGCCGTTCCCAGTTCTCTCCCCCCACCCTCCTATCCTGATTGCCAGGTCCTGTCGACTTTTCTTTCAGAATTTCCCCTCTTCACTGATTTTACTGTCCCGACTCGAATCCAGGCTGCTTTTATTTTTTCCTGAAATACCTCTCCACTCTAAGCGGCTCACTGCTGGCTGCGCGGCGCGTTGCCGAGTCGCGGCCCTGCCTGCGCACCTGAGTTCTCCAAGCCCTTGTGGGCTTCAGGGCGTCTGTTCGAGGCTTGTCGGATACGGGGCGGGATTCTGTTATATTTGGATTTAATGGTTGCATGGGACATATTATAGGAAAAAATGTTGATATGAAATTGAAATTTAATTGGTGGCCTGTATTTTTATTAGCTAGTTTCTGGCAGCCCTGCAGTTGAATATAATAGCTTCAGTAACTGTTCGATAAGTAAGCCTGGCCAGCAGCGCGGGTTTATCCATCGCTTTCGCTCTTCTGTCCTGAGTCAAATGATCCTGGTGACTGGCCCCATGCGGGCATTATCCTTCTCTGTGGACTAAACATTTGTGCCCCTCCTGTCAACGGATGGTTCGAAATGTCATCTTCAGTGTGATGTTTGGAAGTGAGCTGCTTGGGGGTTAACTGAGGGGGGAAACCTTTTATAAATGTTCCTTTTGCACAGGGCCCACATGTCTCATTTTTATTTACCTTCAATTCTAGAATTTATACAAATTAAGCACTCGGTATGTATTGAATAAATGAATGAAATAGTTGCAAAGACTTAAACTCTAAAAGGTAATTTTAAAATTCATCTCAACATTTAGCATCTTTCTACCAGAAAAAGAAACTTGCCTAGTGGGGGTGAGTGTTAAATGTGGGGATGCTATTCCACTTGAGGGATACTTTGTTAGATTCTGTAAAAATCAGAGTTCTTGGGTATTCCTAAGAAATAAACGGAATTAATTTCTTTCTTTTACATGGGAAGATTATTTTCCAATTTTACTAGAACTTTAAACTCAGATAACCTAGCAATAATTTTAATTACCACACTTTCTTTTAGGGAAGAGAGAGGTGACATGTGCATAGAATGGGTGATATAGCAGGTCAAGTGGGGGTTAAGGGGGTTGGGGTGCCATTGGTGTACAGCTTGGATGCTGGCGAAGACACTTGCAAGAATAGTTAAATCTGGATGTCGGGGACATGGGTTTTCATTTACGAAGACTGCATTTCAGAAACATTCCTTGCCCTCCTTGGTGTATCAAACCATGTTTTGTGAAGATATCTGGCCTCAGTGATCTACTTTGGTTCATCTTTTATCAGTTAATATTGAATATCCTAGTATGTCAGATCCATACCTTCTTGTTCCAACAAATAAATTGTATCATTTGGTTGTTTCTAATTTAACACAAACAGAAATGTGAAAGACAACCCAGTGTAGCTCTTTGTCGACAAGTTTCTCATGGCTTCAAGATTCCTTACCTCTGATTTACTATTTTTCAAGAACACATATGCAAATTGCACAGTGTTGGAAAAAGTAATGTCTAGGAACTCAGTTCTTGGTTCTCTTAACCTCATCAATATGCAAACCCTCAAGTGGGATACAAATACCCCACCTGCAAGTCAGAATGACATTCCCCTCACTGCATACGGATGGAGCCATGGCCGATAAATTCCTTCTCCAAATATGCTTTCTTGCTGCATTATTTATGGACTTTGAAATGCAGGTTGACTTGTGCAGTAATTCCTGGCACTATTCGCTTCCTAGTGGGGTCTGTGAGCTGTAACCTGATCCTTCGATGGAAAGCATTTATCCTTTTCTTGACAGTAGGATTGTTACTTTAGAGCAGCAACAATCTCATTAAAAAATAATTTGGGGGCCTTTACAACCCACAGCTGAAGTTGGAAGGACAAGTGAAGGTTTGGCTGCCTTTATATATCTAGAAAAATACTTAATATGCTCCTACATGGCCCTTTTTAATTAGAATTGGAACTTGGGATCTTTTAGGCATGCTGCATTATCTGAACATTTAAATAAATATTCTCAGTACTGTTTAGTTCAAGTTCTTCCCTCAAGTCTCCCTTTCTTATTCTGTTAGAGCCACTGAAAGCATCCACAGAGACAGCAAAACTTGTTAAGCAAATTTGATGTAAAGTACAAGAGGGAAAAGGACTTTTTTGCAACATAGACATGGAATGCATATAAAATACTTGATAAGTAAAATGCAGTTTTCAGGGGAGGAAATATTGTCTATAAAATATCCAAAAATTTCACTCGGGAATGAGTGCTTCCTTTCTGCATAAAATCTGAAAATTCTTCTACAATAACTGTACATATTAAAATAAGCTCAGGGACTGCAATAATATGCTGAAGCCAGGGGAATGTTGAATAATCTGTGTAAGGAACAACAGTGGGGAGAGTGGAGAAGTATGAAAAGCAATTATCTTCCCTTTTTAAAAATATTTCATCAGTCCCAACTTTTTAATTGAGGCATCATTGATATTAGTTTTAGGGTAGCACATAATGGTTTGACACCTGTATATACTGCAAATGATCACAGTAAGTCTATTTAACACCTGTCACACACATTTTTTTTTTCTTGTGGTGAAAAGCTGAGATCTCTCAGTAACTTTCAGATCAGAAATGCAATACGATTATAGTTGCCATGCTGTGTGTTACAGTGCCATGGCATTACTTCATAACTGGAAGTTTGTACCTTTTAACCCCTCACCACCCATTTCATGCCCCACCACCCCCGCCTCTGGCTATCACCAATCTGTTCGCTGCATCTATGAGCCTGGCTTTTTGCTGGCCTCAACTTTTTAATGTGTTTTTGTTTCCTCTGTCATGTCACATTTGAATGCTGTTAAATCCTTCAAAGCTTTTCTTTCTGCTCCCTGTAGGCCATCACTGAAACATGCCTCTAAAATATCTAAAATGTGATGTTTTCTCTTTTCCATACAGTTATTGACAAATTCAAGAAAGAACCAATATCCCAATTTTGACTTATTTCCTTCAAGGTACACACATACAAACAATATATAACTTATATCATTTGATTCAAGAATTAGGCACTTACCCATTTTGATGATTCTTCAAAAACCATCATTTGAAGAAGTAGTAGATATTAAAGGGTTATATGTTTCACCACTCATAACTTTTAAATACATTTTTATTAAAAGTAACTGCACAATGAGGGCTTTGGCACATTATTTCCTTAAATGAAAATGATTACAGCAGTGCATAATAAAAAACCAACTTTGACATTCTTTTCCAAATGGCCTTAAATAATGTTATAATAGACTTTCTCACCTTGACAAGTTATTTTTCCTCATTTTGTTAGGGGAGATTATCATCTTGTTGACCAAGACTTTCCTTTATTAGCAACATGGAGCATTCTTGATTTGTTTGTTAGTGATTTTCTATGAGGGTAGCTTATATTTTCAAATTACTGACATGCTAACAACTCTCATGTCTTCGTTTTAATGAGGGGTATACAAAATAATTTACACACATTACGTTTTGTAGAAAAACAAAGTCTCTTCTTTAAGCACAGTGATTGCTCTGATTCCAGAAGTCTGTCAAGATCACCATTCTCATTAAAGGTATTTGTCAAATGCTCGTGAGTCTCCATGCTCGGAGCTAAACTAGCTCAATAGATGCAGTTCCTATACTTGAGGCACTCGAGATGATGAATGTGAAAGCTTCAGAAGGATGTTTACAAGGTAATTATTTGTCTACTTATTCTTAGGTAACTTGGTTTTAAGAAACTAATAGAAAAGCAGAACTTGTAAAATAAAACACAATGGCATGATTTTCAAACTGGTTTCCTTCTCCTTCATTCTATTCTATGACCCTTTAAATATCTGAAAGAAATAGAAATTATTTATTTTCAAGTTCTCTTTTGCTTATCAGTGAGAAAATGAATATAAAACTAGAACATTTTAATGCTAGAAAACACCTGGTACTGCTGAATATTCTTGACCATAGGCTTGATGTACCCTGTGCTTCACCTTTCCAGATTACATATACAGACAGATTTTAATAATGCAATTGCTTTGCTTTTATAGTTAAAAAATTTGCTTGTATATGTACATTTGTACTCTTTTTATATTTGTGAGTCACTCAGCAGTGATGAGTTTTTCTTCCTTTGTGCCACTCAGCAGCCTCCCGTTGTATATGCACAGTGTTCTGTGCTGGGTAAATGGGGACTCCCCAAACGAGCAACTTAGGGGAACCTTGCGGGTAAGTCATTTTTTGGTAGGAAGTATGTCACTGGTTTCCAGATGGCAGACTTGAGAAATTTTTATTTGAATGAAGAGGAAACACTAAGTTGTGAAATTTTTCTAATGTTTTACTATTTATCTTCCTTATTGGGAAGTACAGGGAGTATGTTTTTCTGATCTTCGAATCCTCTAAATACTTGCAGGAAAGCAAACATAGATGCTACTTTCACTCCGTCTTTTGACCAAGTCTGCATTTTGAAAGATAGCTTTCATCCAACTTGGATTTTCCATGTTAAGAACTAGCTGTGGTATTATCCGCATATGATCATGCCGTGGTGCTTCTCTCTAGCAGCTTAACCTTGATTAATGTTACGATAAATTCAGAACGTCACATTGTGGAAAATTCCATAATTTGAACCATCCCTACCTGCTGCTAATGGGGCACGTAGGGGAGGGACAGGGGCAAAGCAGATCACAAAAGGGGAAGCCGTAGGCTGGGAGGTTCCAGCGGCCAGCTCATGTGGCCTCATCGCATAAGTTTCTTTTAAGTTGGACAGTCATTTTTCTTTGGCATAGTTATTAGTATTAGTTTTTAGTTCCTCTTTACTGGTCATTATTTAATAGCTTTTTGAATGAAAGCTAAATGAAATGGCATGAAGCCAACTGCATTAATAGAAAAACATTTATACAGCGTAGCCCCCAAGAACAGGATATTCAAATCTGTAAATTCCCCATATTTGACTTTTCTCTCATGTACTTCTGCAGTTGAATGAACACATGCATCAGTGATGCTCAAATAAGCTTTTCTAGGCTATTAAAAAAGTAAATCTACAAAATAAGAATGCTTCCATTTTTCTCTTCAATATGGTGTAGGTAGATTTACAAAAATTATATAAATTACCCAAGAGCAAGGAGAATTGTTTTGAGGAATAATTGATATATAACCTTACATTAGTTTCAAGTGTAGGACATAATGGTTCCATATTTGTATGGGAGAGGTCTGGGAGGTTCCCTGCCTCTGTTCGGGAAGCCTCTCTGGGGTTGGAGCAAGGTGGTTAGTTGGCTTTGAGGAGGCAGATCACCGATGATTAATATCCTTAACCATTTGTTTCATTTGCTACTTGTTGACTGGAGAGGGAGCAAGAAATGAGCAGCTCATTTCTAGAGATGTCGAGGGGAAGCAGAGCTTCAATGCTTTCTACGCAGCAAGAAAGAAGTTATCACAGTGGTATCGGCATCATGGGAGTGAGGTGCAAATATAGGAGCAGAAAAGCCTGAACGCTTGTTTTGGAGTAGCTTTTTGTTGGAAAATACTAGAAATAATGACACAAATTATTACCATTAGGTGCCCCTTTGGCCTAGAAGCAGAGGAGAATTATTAGTAAGTATTGGTCATTTATGACACCTCTACTATTATGGATGAATCTATTGGGGGGGTTCAAAGACAGTTTTATACTTTGCTGCCTCCTACCTGTTAGAGGCTAGAAGATAGATAGGGGCCTCCCCGGTGGTGCAGAGGTTCAGCGCTGCGCTGTGGAGCTGTCAGCAGAGGTGACGTGAGTTCCAAAGCCCAGCTGGGGAGATTCCCACATGGCGTGGCAGACCTCTCCTGTCTTGCCTGCTGCTCCCCTCAGCAGTATGTTTCCATCGATCTGCCTATTCTGCTCCCCACTCTCTCTGGTGAACCCTCTCACTGCCCCATGCCTCTGGTCTGTACCCCAGCTTGTATGCATAAATAAATAAATCTTAAAAAAAAAAAGAAGATAGGTAAGGACAGATGAAGGTAAATAGCTATATTACTGACACTTAATCTGGGAGAGTCAACTCATTGTAGTAAAGTTAACTGTATATATGAGAGAGAAAAGTTGGGAAAAAAACTAAATATTCACCTTTGAGGGAATAGATTGTTTATTGCAGTTGTTATGAAGAATATATTTTGGGGCCTCCCTGGCAGCACAGGGGTTAAAGTCTCCGTGCTATCAAGCTATCGCCAGCCACTATGGCACGAGTTCCATCCCCAGCCAGAGGGCTTCCCACATGGCGCAGCAGACCTCTCCTGTCTCGCCTGCTGCTCCCCTCAGCAGTGTATTTCAGTAGATCCACCTGTTCTGCTCCCCACTCTGTCTCTGGTGAATCCTTTCATCCTCCGCACCTCTGGCCTACACCCCAGTTCTTGTATGCATAAATAAATAAAAAACATCTTTTAAAAAATACATTTTGATATATAGGAAGACAGATCTCAATTGTGAAGTTGACTTAATACTATGTTTTTTTAAGTGGAATGTAACACCACTTATATAAAATTCAGACATGTATATGATTCTGTCCTGTACACTTTGTGGACCTGTAGATGTGTATGTGTGCTTGTGTGTGTGCATGCAAACATGGGCCAGAAGCTTATGCCATATTTGTTACATTGGCTAACTCTTGACAGAGAAGGAGAGGAGGTGGCCAAAAGTGATACTTTATCTCTCTATGTAAAGTTTATTTGTTAAATAAAAAAAGTCCATGTAAGCACCACACAATCTTTACAGTGGTCAGCAATTATAGTTTGGACATGTAAAACCACCATTTGTTCTAATTAGGCTCAGGACATTTTCCTATTTTACAATGGTTCAAGAATTATGTGAAATACAATGAAAAGAAATAGGAAAAAAAGTACCAAGTATAATCTCAACTCTTAGTTCCAGTTGGAGGAGTGGATCCCATATACATGTTACGTGGTTAATATTACAGATTATTTCTCATATGCCATGTGATGGTACCCATTTTTTAATTAGCTCATGGATGTTGAATTGCAAATACTGGGCATAATTCTGAAAGGTGATGTGAAATTTGATTGTTTCCATTGTGGGTTTTGTGAGTAAATGGAACTTAGAGGTTGTAGTTGGAGAGGTCACAGCTGGGGTTGAGTGCTTCCTTGTGTGACTTGAGGCAAGTCTCGGTCTCATTGAGCATCATTTTCTCATAGCGAAATGGGGAAAATAACAATTGTCTTCTCAGAGTTGCCAAATGACATTGCCTACCTGAAAACATGGGAGATGAGGCAGTGCTGTAAATTTCTGAATTTAAATTTCTTTGATTAAAAAAAGAGGACTATTGTTAGGGGAAGGGCAGTGGTCCCATGAACTTTTAATTCTAGTTTAGAAAATACTTGCAGAATGTCAAGGTTAAGAAAATGGCAACTTTGTTTTCCTTGTGCCTGCCTGAAGGTGTAGCCTCCAAGATTATGCGTTAGGAAATACACAGGGTAGAGGTGTGCCAGTCCTGACACACCAGATGCCTCAGCAATAGGAGCGCTATCAGCTATGTGTTATGAGCTCTTGTCTAGTTGCAGGGTCGTGTAAAAACGGAGGGTAAAAAAGATGAAATTGGAGCCTTTGCAGAACTTTTGCTAAGAAAAGACTATCAGATAATACACACATAAATTCTTAAAATTCATCTTTGAGCTATTCCTAAAGTTTCTTTAAAGAAATAATTTAAAAATACAGTTCTAAAGTGAAAGTTGGTCATTTTTCTAATATAAAATATGATGTTTAGATGAGAATGAACCTCTTAGTGTTTTGCAAATTCTCCTCTGAATTTTATTGATATACATCATTTAAGTTTAAAGTCCACAGCATAATGATCTGATTTAAATATACAGGGAAATGATTACCACATTTTAGTTAACAGCCATCATTTCATATAGAGACAATAAAAAGGAAAAAATTCTTTGTGATGAACTCTTAGCATTTACTCTAAGCAACTTTCACATGTACGTATATACGTATAGATGTAGAGTACAACATGATAACCACATGTGTATCCATATATATGTATGTGTGTGTGACAGTGGTGTTTACACTCATCATCATGCTGTACATTATATCCCTTGTAGTTTTCAGTTGAGTATATTTGACACGCACGGCTTACATTTATCAGGTTATGAAATTATGTAAAGGTATATGCTATAATATGATTGCTGTTGTGATACTTATAAAACTGTGTGATTTTAGTCCAATGTTATTGTCTATTCATTGTACTGTGCACTAGACACTATGGCTTACTTCTCATCCCAAATTTATCTCCATAAATAGCATCAATCTTAACCCCATATCCTCATTCCTCTGGTAACTATTAGTTTATTTTCATGAATTTGACTTTTTTAGATTCCACATATAAATATCAAAAAGTACTTGTTTTTCTCTCACCTCTGCCATTTTCCCTGCCTGGACTCTGTGGGATAAGCATCTCCAATGTCCATAAGACCATTTTCTTGTGGTATTGACTTGAGCCAACCCACACCCCAAGTTCCCCGGCCAAACAGGACTGCTACTTTTTCTCTTCAGACTAGCCTCTCCGCCCACGCGCGCTGGCCTCTGCGACTTTCACTGCTTCTCCAGAGGCCCTCTGGGCAGTAGGAATCAGTCTGAGGTTATGCATCAGATGAGGTTATGAAGCTCCGCTGCGGGTGACATGGAGGCTTGTGCACACACTTCCGGTGCTCCCTCCACATCTGGCGCTGGCTTGGCTCTGTGGACAGCTGGCTCTGCCTGTTTGCCCCTCAGATTGAGTGCTGCTGCATTGCACAGCTTCTAGGTGTCCTAATCCGCCTTCCCGGTCAGACAGGGCCAGGAGCCACGTTCCCCAGCAAATTATCTGTGACTCGGCTCCTTTACCTGGTTGTGGGCAGACAGGGCTCCAGGGCAGGCTCTCAGTCAGGCAGATCTGCACCCCAGAGTTCCCGGGGCAGACCTGCCTGGTCTATAGATGAAGAAAGCTGCTGGCTGGGACTACCACTTGGACGCTGTAGACAGGAACTCGGGCTGAAGGTCCTAGTGCTGATGAGTGGAAGTCTTTGTCCCCATCTCAGATTCCCAGTGGTTGTATCACATAGCTTCCCCCAGAATTCCCACGGGGAGGACCAGACTACGGGCTGCCAAAAAAGTGGCCCACAACGCTAGGAGGGTTGGATGTCACAGCCCTCCCGGGAACCGTAGGCTCTGGGTCACTTCTCTGCGCCATGCTGGGAGGCAGTGAGTTCAACGTGTGGCTCTTACTTGTCCAGCATCACCGTGTATCTCGGGGAATTCTCGGCCTCACCCAGCATACCAGGATTTGCTCAATGTCCTCTTGTTTGTGAATAATTTGGTGGTGGCTTTTCTTGTGAGGTGCAACAAAGTCAAGAATGACCTATGTCGTCATCTTGGTGATGTCATAGTTTTTATGCAAAATACTTGGACACAGTAGTCAACCTTATATTTTATTTCTTACAGGAACTATACAAACATAGTTTCTAAAGGAGATACTAATTATTTAATCTAGTTTTAGAATTGATTATAATCATAAGATGAACTTCAGTTATAACTATAGATCATCTTAATTCTTATGCCTGCAACAGAAAAACCAGTGTTTCAAGTATTACCGTCTTATGACTATTTTTAAAAATTTGCATATTTATTGAATTTTTTAACACTGGAAGCCTACAGAGCTTTCAGTTTATCATGGATTTCTTATTGTTTTTGCTTCAGTTTGCTTTCAGTATAAATTTTCCTTTCTGTATCTTTGTATGTTGGAATTAGGTTGATTTAATAGCTTTACACTTTCATTGTTACCTTTTCATTTTTATAATCTGTATATGGCTTGATAATGATTGATAGCTCAAAAGAAATGTTTATATTGAGGATGTAAATTATTAAACTTTTTGCTTCTTCATTGGCAATAATCTCCCTTCAGTTGGTTAACTGATTCTCACAGTAGTTAATAACCAGAAGAATGAATTAAATACCATGAGGCGATTCAAACTAAAAAATAAGGATGTTGATGAAAATGGTTAATGCACGACACAGGAAGGATACGTCACAGAAAAATTAGAAGCTGAAGGATACCTTGTAAAAGTTTATTGAAGTCAATTTAGCAGAATTTAAATGTCATAGTGCAATCTCCAGAAGCCTGCAGTTTCGACTGAAAATAGAAATGCTTTTGTATGTTGTCTGTCTTTAATCTCAGATAAGTAGAGTGAATAGAGATTCATTTTCCTGATAATTATTTTAAAAACAAGATTGTAATTTTATTAAGGCTGAAAGAAAAACTTCTCCAGGTTTCTGCCCCTGTGCACTAGCAATGCTTAAGCTGTTATATAAGATGAATAATATTGGTCCCTTAGGAGAGATGGCACCCAGCAGGGGTCCCTCCCTTCAGGAATGTCTGGATGCACCATCATTTTTTTTGGATTTATTTATTTATACATACAAGCTGGGGTACAGGCCAGAGGCATGGGGTGGCGAGGGTTTATCAGAGACAGAGTAGGGAGCAGAACAGGAAGATGGACAGAAACACACTGCTGAGGGGAGCAGCGGGCGAGGCAGGAGAGGTCTGCTGCGCCATGTGGGAATCTCCTTGGCGGGGCTTGGAACTCGCATGGCCGCCGCCAACAGCTCCACAGCGCAGCGCTCAACTGCTGCGCCACCAGGGAGGCCTTGATGCACCATCATTTTTACTTTTCTTAGAGAAAACCTAATTATATGTTTACCTTTCAAGAAACTTGGGTTAAGTAAATATTATTCAGTAAATAACTTTTTTTTTCAATTTAGTTTAGTTGAAGTGAACACTTTGTAAATATGCCTCTATCATATCATTTATGTCACATATTATTGTCTCTAACAGGCTCCTGATGAACCTCTATAATAGGTTTAGTGATGCAGCAGAATCTGAAATTGGGCAGTGTACTCTGAATCATATACTCTGATTCAAAGTTAATAGAGTGAAAATAGTAGTAGTAGGTCTATTAGAACAGCTGGGTTCCAGTGTAGTCTGTCATCATCAAATGTCTTTGTATAAAATGTCGGTGTCATGTAGATGACACCATAAGTGTCCTATGAAAGATCTAGTAGGGACAACAAAGATCATCTCCTTTTTGTCCAGTCCTTTTCCTCTTCCACTTAAATGCTTTAAACTGTTCTCAAATTTTGTGTGGATGTGGGTGGGGCAGAGCTCCTTTAGCTTTTGTTGTGAATGCTGTGAGAATCCCCAGTTCTACTCAACAGTTGGGCTAAAAATTTCTAAATATCAAAATCATTAAAAACATTCATTTAGACATTATAGCTTACTTTTCTCCTTTTGAGCTAAGATAGGAAATGCAGTAGATAACCTATAATACACATATTTGGCCAATAAGGTCAAACATCTATTTTATATCCCCCCTTTTTTGTGTGTATATGCAATGGAAAATGAAGATTTATACTTCTTGATAATGATGGTCAGAGTTAAAATACTTAGTATATGGAGGGAATTTGATTTGTAGAATGCCCTAGAACTCCAAAATATCTTCAACTATTACTTGACTTCTCAAATTTTTTTAATATTAGAATTTTATAGTCTAATCATTTATTCTTTTGGTATATTTTCACAGAAAAAAGCAGGAATAATAAAATTGTTTAATTTATGGGTTAGAAAATTGAATATTTGTTAAACATGAGCATGAATACAGAGCTATATAATCAGAAACATAATTAAAAATTATGCAGTGTCTGCACAGTTTTAAAATTTCATAATATTGAATACAATTCTATGGGTATACTTTTGAAGCAGATCATTCAACCTATGGAAGAGATTATATTCATGAAGTACTGCATTAAACATTCTAAAAACATAGTTGTAAAAAAACTAAATTTAAATCTAAAATTGAGAAATGTTATATTCACTGAATGAACACCATAATCAAAAAATGCTTACAGAAATCATTTATATATGTGGGGTAATACGTTTAATGTTAAGCAAATTTGTACTGTAAAATTAGATGCATAATGCTTTGGGGAAAACTGAAGTATAACAATTTGTTTTAGCATGATGGAATATTTTTATGACATCTTTATTATTTCGCTTTTATAATCAGTTTCATAGGAATCCAAGATTCTTGTGTGTCATAATTATTTGTTTACTCGAGGAGACAGAATGATTTATACGTGTGTGTGTATATATATATCTATAAAATATATAAATTAGTTTTTTAGCGAGCACCTATTAAACAAGCTTACTAAAATTGATGTATTATTTACATCATTCACAATAGGGCTTTTGGCAAGTTCTCACTTGCAGGGTTTTGGCAAGTTTCTACTTGTGGGCTTTAAAAAAATTAAGGTTGAGTTGATAGGTCTTACTTAACATAATTACTTATTCCTCCTCGCGCCACCACAGAGTGCATTAATCTCATAATGCTGGTTTTCTACCTCGGTTTTTTAGTGAAAGATCCTGCAGGGTCATGAGAAGTACAAGCATGTATGACTTTGTACCTTCCCTGGGAAACTCAGACAGAATATTTACCCAGCCGAGGAGACAGCTGTTAGCAAAGTCAGCAGACTTAGCTGCCCAGACTCAGGAGCCGCTGCATTTGCTCGAGCTGCCTCTCAGTCGCTGGGAGACTAGAGATCAGACAGCGCATCAGACAGACGCTGGCCTCTGTGTGTTACGGGTGTGTCTCGAGGCTGCCAATTGGGCAGTGCGGCGCTATGAAGTCTGAAAATGAGGTTCCGGCCCTCTCCTGTTTCTTTGACTTCAAAAGGCTCAGGAATATCAACCCAGCCTGCGGCTTCCCTTCCTAAAATTGGCATTCTCCTTTTTGGTGCAGGCAGACTCTTTGTGGTGCAGGGAAGATTCTAAGGCATGAATGCCTGGCTCTGGATTTATTTTGTTCTTTCCAGGCTCTCCTACAATAACAGAGGAAAATTAGTCAAAGTGTTATCTTTAAGGTCAATATTTGCTTCAACTTGGGTGTTGCGAGTCTTTCCCTCTAGCACTTTTAAGGCCATATTGACACAGTACCTGAATGAAATGCCACTCTGAGTCTAACTGCATTTGATGTTTGATGTGATCACCCACCCCTCAAATCACAATGCATTTGTTTACGATTTCAATAGTTTTTGAAAGACTGAAGTCTCAATAGCTTCTAAAAGGTGAGTTAGTAATTTTTTTTACTTTCCTGTTTCAGTCTTAGTCAAGTGCTAATTATATTTGTTACCTGCACATGGTTAAAAGGTAAAATCTTAGTTTAAAATCAGGGATCAAAACCAGCATGTGCACTATGACCTCTTGTCAGTGGAGCGCGTCACGCCTCAGCAATAGCCCTTCAGACGCAGTGTGCTCTGGACACTGAAACCGTGGCATCGCCACAAGCCACCACGTGGTCTTTCATCACAACATCACAACGCACATAAAAGATTTGCAGTTGAAAGGGGGCTTCTTTTTAAGGTACGTTCCTAGAAACTGGACTACTTAGAAATACTTAAACTCCAGACTCACACTAGTAACAAAGTATCTGTTATCTAGCCTAAAAGAGCAGCTGAAGTTCTTTCTCCAAACGGAAAGGGGAGGCTAAAAGTACTCTCGAACGTTGTGAAAAAAGACAAAGGAAATCATAAAACCGTGGGTAAATGGAATAACACTGAAATTTCAAAAATTTCTTTGAAAATTGAAGTGAAAATGATAATAGCACAAATTACAGTTTCCAATGTATCGTGCAGTTTCCGGTGTGTATAGAGAAACTGCTTAAGGCAACGGTAAAAGGATGGACAAATTTGCAAGAGTGGGGCAAGTGGATGAGTCAAGTTATCATGATGTGTGCACACTGCAGTGTTTCTCCACAGCCCAGTCTGGGGATGGCAGTGTTGGGGCACCATTGGCTCCTCGGAGGGTCAGTGTCTCCTCACAGGATCTGCCCTCTAGACTGGACAGTAAGGGTGACGTTATCTGAGGTGGCCTGGTGATTTATTTGGATGAGTAGCTGAGAAAATATAAGTTGCATGATTTCAAAAGGGAAGATTTAGATTAGACTGAAGACTTATTGTTAGTTAAGCTTGGTGGTTCCTAATTGTCTCCTATCTGGATTGAGCTATTTATATTAGCTTCAGTCATACAACATAATGATTCCATATTTAATTGTTGCAAAATAATTACCACAATAAGTGCAGATAACATCTGTCAGCATATAGAATTAAAAGTTATCACAATTAAAATTTTTTAAAGATCTAAATTCTTTAAAATACTCATAGCATATTTGAGTGTTCCTAACTATGGTCCTCATTCTGTATATTACATCCCTGTTATATCTTTTATAACTGGAACCTTATACCTTTTGCTTCCTTCACCCATTTTGCCTATGTCCCCCGCTATTCCTCTGGCAACCACTAATCTGATCTCTGCATCTATGAGCTTTGTTTAGATTTCACATATAAGTGAGATAAGGTATTTGTCTTTCTCCAACTGACTTATTTCACTCAGCAGAACATCCTCAAGAGCCGCCCATATTGTCACAAATGGCAACTGTTCATTCTTTTGATGACTGAATAACATTCCATTTTGTGCTCTGTGTGTGTGTATTTGTACTATGTATATATCACATGTTAAATGGGCTTTATCCATGCATTCATCTTAGACACTTAAATTATTCCTATAGCTTGACTACTGTAAATAATGCCGAAATAAACATACTGTAGATGAATACCAAGAAGTCGAATGCTGGATCATATCATAGTACTATTTTTTTGAGGAACTTCTGTGTTTCTATTTGCATAATAGCACCATTTAAATCCCCACCAGTAGTGCATAAAATTCCCTTTTCTCTGTATTTTCATCGACATTCGTTTCTTGCCTTTTTGATAACAGCCATTCCACCAATTGAAATGAGATATCTATTGTATTTATTTGCATTTCTCTGATGATTGGTGTTGATCATCTTTTGATGTACCTAGTAGACATCTGTAGCTCTTTGGAAAAATATTTATTCACATCTTCGAATTTTCTAAGAGGACTTTTTTTTTTTTTTTGCTATTAAGTTTCATGAGTTTTAAGTATTTTTAGTGTCATCTACTTAAGAGATACATGATTTTAAAATATTTCTCCAATTTGGTAGGTTATCTTTTCATTTTACTAATGATTTCCTTTGCTATGCAGAAGTTGTTTAGTTTGATGTACTCACTTGTTTATTTTACTTTGAAATCAGATCCCAAAAGTCATTCTCAAGACCAATGTGAGGAGCTTACTGCCAATGTTATGGTTTCAAGTATTACATTCAAACCTTTAATCCATTTTGAATTCATTTTTGTGGTATGATATAATGGTCCAGTTTTGTTATTTTGTATGCGGCAGTCTAGGTTTCCCAACATCATTTATTAAAGAAACTGTTCTTTGCACTGTTCTTTTATATTTTTTCCTCCATCATCATAAATTAGTTGACTATTCCTATAATACCAGGAACAAGACAAGGATATCCACTCTCATCAGTTTTTCTTCAGCATAGTATTGGAAGTCCTAGTTACAACTAGGCAGTAAAAAGAAATAACCAGTTAATTCATTTACTTGTGGGCTCTCCATTCTGTTTTATTGATCTATGTGTCTGCTTTAGGTCAATAAAATATTGCATAGGATGCTATAGCCTTAATATATTTTGAAATCAGGGAGTATGGTTCTTCCACCTCAAGATTGCTTTGGTTATTTGGTGTCTTTTGTGATTACATACAAATGTGTTCAATTTGTAGACTAGGAGTGACTGATAGGATCATGTTTTAGTTCTGAGGGAAGTACAACTACAATTTTGATAGGGATTGAATTTAACCTGTAGATTCCTTGATTGTATAGATATTCTAATAATTATTTCAATCCAGGAACATAGATTATTTTCATTGTTTGTGTCTCCAAGTTGTTTTATCAGTGTCTTACAGTTTCAACACAATCTTTTACCTCCTTGATTAAATTTCTCTGTGGCTATTTTATTACTTAAGGGAAATCCCATTCATAATTTCATAAAATTCATTTTGGGTAATTATTCTTGTATTGAAATGCAAAAAAGTGCATATTCATTTTGTGTCTTGCAACTTGACTGAAAGCTTTTCCTCTAAGATCGGAAACATATCTTGTATTTATTTAAACAAATGTCTTCAATGTAGTGTTGGGAGTTTCAACCAGATCAATTAGACAAGAAAATTATAAGGTCTCCAAATTGAAAAGGAGTAAGTAAAGCTCTCACTGTTTGATGATGACATAATATACATAGAAAAATCTCAGAGTCCCAGTATAAAGCTATGAAAAGTAATTAATAAATGCAGTATGATTGCAGGCTACCAAAATAATCCACTCTGTTTCTATACTTAATTAATGAACTAGCAGAAAGAGAATTCAGGAAAATAATCCCTGAAACAATTGCATAAAAAATTTAAATACTTTAGAATACCTTTAACCAAAGCAGTGAAAGACAGGTATGTTGAAAACAAGACATTTGTTTAAAGAAATATAAAATAACACATATTTTTTTGATACGATCCAAAAAATGCCCTTAGATTGACAATATCAACATTGTTAAAATGGCTATATAACCTAAAGCAATAAACAGGTATGCTGCAATCCCCACCAAAATCTCAGTGGTATTCTTCATAGAAATAGTACAACAAATCATGAAATTTATTTGGAATAGCGAAAGGTAATGAATAAGCAAAACAATCCTGAGAAAAAAACAAAACAGAGGTATCCTGTTTACCAGTTTTAAACTACAAAGTGTTAGTAATTCAAACAGTATGGTATTTGAATTAGACACACAGATCAATGGACCAGACTTGAGACACTAGAGATGGACACACACATATGTGGACAACTAATTTACAACAAATGCACCAAGAGCATACAATGAAGTAAGGAGAGTCTTTTTTTTTTTTAAAGATTTATTTTTTATTTATACGTACAAGCTGGGGTACAGACCAGAGGTGTGGGGCGGTGAGAGGGTTCACCAGAGACGGAGCGGGTAGCAGAACAGGCAGATCAGAAATACACTGCTGAGGGGAGCAGCGGGCAAGGCAGGAGAGGTCTGCCACGCCGTGTGGGATTCTCCCTGGCCGGGCGTCGAACTCACGTCGCTGCTGCAGACAGCTCCACAGCGCAGCGCTTAACCCCTGCGCCACCGGGGAGGCCCAAGGAAAGTCTTTTTAATAAATACTTTTGAGAAAACTGGAAAACCATGTACAAAAGAATGTAAAATAGACCGCCACGAACAAACACAGTATTAATTCATACTGGGTTAAAGATTGGAATATAAGACCTGAAGCCATACAGTACTTTAAAAAAGCAAGATGTATATATTCTCCTTGACATCAGCATTCATCATTTCTTGTTATGAAGTAACTACAAATCAAAACAGATGATAAGCTATCACCTCATAGCAGTAAGAATAGCTATTGCATCATTAGTTAAAAGTTATTTCCAAGTCTTGGCTAATTGTCCATTGAAAGATGTGACATATATACATGATGAAACACTACTAGTTATAAAAAAGGTGAATTCCTACTATTTGCAAAAACATAGATATCGAGAGTATTGTGCTTATGAAATAAGTGAAAAGGAGAAAGACATACTGTGATTTCACTCATGTACATAAAAAACAAACAAACTTTTAGGTCAAAATCCCAAAATAGTGGTTATCAGCAGGGAAGAGGAATGGGTAAATAGGATACAAGGGGACAACTGCATGGGGAAGGCTAGATGAGATTTAATGGTGAGCTTAGTGTAGTATATACAAATACTAATTTATAATGATGCACAACAGCAGCTTAGATGTCATAATGCAATGTACTTAAAAAAAAAATCAACTTCTGAGTGTGTTGTAAAATGCTGTGTATTGATAAGTTTTGTTCTGAGGAGAGTGTCAGATGGCAGATTTAAAATGAACTGTTCTTGGATTGTGAGTATTATCAATGAAGTTCTCAAGAGTTTTATGTTTTATGCCAAATTTGGTGTCAATATATTAGTTTTGGAATATTTATCTACAATTGTCTTGATTTAGTGACTGGGGTAAATTCTTATCAATCTCCAATTTTCTTTAGTAGGTAAAATAAAGAAATCCACCCACTTACCCATCAAACAAACAAAATAGTCATTGTCAATCAATTTTGCCCCTCCTCAGTACCTATGCTCTTATGGGGTATTGAAAACAAATTAGCCTGGACTTTTTGGCCTGCTGACAGGTTTTATAGTCAGTTTTAACACTTCAGAACTCTTGTTATTCCTTGCAAATCTGATGACAAAATATAGTGGATCAAGTATATATAACTTTTTCTTTGCAAAATTACAAGACTTTTCAAAAAAAGGAAAGTGGTAAAGAAAAAGTTCCTTCCAATCTTACTGATTTAATATGTGCTACATATACTTCTAGTAGAAAGATCTTTAAATGTTTCATACATAACCATGAATTCTGCATTAAAAATAAGTAACTTTTTGGAATGAAGCGAAGCATATGTGGAACATAAGAACATATTAAGGACTTTTTATATTTTAGTAAACTATATTGCCAAAATTTTTTCTTTCATTGTTTGAATTTAAATCATCTCTCTACTTAATATATGTTACACTGTGACTAACATCTGTGGGCATATGCTTTTATTCAAATTTAGGGTAGATTTCAAAAAAAAAGTTTCCTGGCTCAAAGTCGGTAGCACAGGATACACATTGTCAGATTTCTCCTCTGAAGGCCACTTAACACTGTCACCAGCAATAGGAGATAACCAGTTTAGCTGCTTCTTGAAAGTACAGGGAATGATCTCTATACGAGCAAAGATTTGTTTGTGCTAATTTATTAAGTAAAAATGGTGTCCCTATTAATTGGAATTTATTAGAAGGTGGAAAATTTTCTGATTATTGACTAGATTTACTTTCTAGTTTAAATAATTACCCTCCTTTAGAGTTGTCAGTTTTAAGCCTATGATATAAATACAAATATTATCCCTAGAAACTTCTAAGTCCTATTGGAATAAGCAATCAGTGGAGAGTATCTGTATTCTTTACCAATGAATCCACGTGCTTAGAATACTATGTGGCACACAGAATGAATAACATTTTGTCACTAATTAAGAAACTGATGCTTGTTATTTAACTAAATCCATACCACTTTGAAAGAATACAAGGTTTGCAAACATTTGTCAGGAAACTAATCCTAAACTTTCTATACCCAGTTCTGACCTTTGCACATATTTTCAATCTAATCTTTAGTTTAAACTAGAGATATAATCAGCCTGAAATTTTCAGTTAAGTATGAAAATTCTTACTCTTTATTACATCAGTCAGCACTCATGGAGCACAGCTCAATGCTGTGCAAGCCCCCTTGATCTGCTGAAAATATCATTGCTGGATTTAATATGAAAAACAGATTTACCATCCAGCTTAGGAATGGTACTGTTTGGTCTGGTATGCTAATGGAATTTAGATTTCTTAAATGAGAATATTGTACTGCATCGCAAGTGCCACAGAAACTGACAAAGTTCAGGTGTGGGGTGAAGGCCCTAAAGACTAAGAACCAGGATGTTTAATATTCAGTTGAAATCTGCTTTTATTTTTGGTAATTAAAATCCTCATTAGTCCGCACAAATACTCTGTAGTGTCTACTCTGCATGCAAATAACTTGTTAAATGGCTTTTCTGAGAAAGGGAATGAGAGTTCCCTTTAAATTTGCTAGATGGGAAAAAACTATGACCCAAGCTCTTTCAGTGCCAACCGAAGCTTGGAAAGAGAAATGCTTCAGAAAAACCTGGAAGTGACTGCGGGAGGAGATTAGGACTTGCTCAAGGTGTGAAAAGTAGGTCTGACTCAATTGGTGACTGCAGTGCCTTAGCAGCCCACGTAAGCAATCCAAAACATAAGCCAGAGTCAATGCACTGGAATTCTAGAAAATGGAAACTTAGAACAAACATTACAAATCAGATAGACTTTCTTAAATGAGGCAGTCTGCTAAGCCACAACCAACCAGATTAGTTCCGTGCTTTGCTTCTGTGTCTTCTCTATAAAAACCTCTCTGCTCACTCCCAGGGGTGGGCTGCTCATGGCTATTTTGATGTGGCACTGCTCCATTTGAATGGATGTTCACGCTAACACGCTCTTTCAAGTATTAATATGCCTCAGTCTGTTAACACAACCCCATCTAGTTGACCTGGAAGGAGTGAGCCCAGCTGGCGTCCGGCTTACACACTGGTAATTCTCAAGCTTTCTTGTTCTCTCTCTTGGTATCCAGGTTCTTGCTTTCACATTCTGAGTCCTTAATTTGAGATTCCTGCTGTATCCTAGATCTATTATTTTCTACTTTCTCCTCAAACTTCAATTCCTCTGCTATATTTTGACATGTAAAACTGATTCTTTAGTACTTGAGTAAATAGCCTCTTATTAATTCAATCAATCATTACATAATGTAATAAGGGTTTACTATGTGTTGGGAAATGTATAGGAAAACCAATGTGAAGAATTATAGACTATGAAAATAGGAGATAATTGCAAATAGAAAAAGCACAAAAGAGTTTTCCAAGGCTGCCAGAGAAAGAAAAGCACAAAGAATACCCAACAAACTCTGAAGGAAAACTGGGAAAAAGCTTCACAAAAGTGGTGTTATTCATGATGGGTGTTAATCTAACAATGGGATGTTGTCCAGGATAAAGAATGGCCTTCTAGACAGAGGCAACAATACAGAAGCAGAGAAGTACATTGTATTAGGAGAAGAGTGAAAAGTTGGAAGGGGCTGAAATGTAGGGTAAATGGTAAATGTGGTAGAATTTTCTGTGGCTTAGGCTTGAATGCATTCCAAATGATACCTTGAGTAATGGAGGAGGAGTGTGGGTGGGAGAAATTAAGAGGAAGAATTCGAATAAACCTGGGGAAATACATTGGAATGAAATGATGGTCTTAATGAGCTATGATAGTGATTTGGGGACATATGCATTGGACACAGAGCCAAAGCCCATTTTCAGTGTTGTGTTGTTTCTAGGGAGAGCAGCCGAATGGCAGTGGGAAGAGTTCAACAGAGTAGATAGATCACTGGTTCTATGAATTAGATCTACAGTGTAGCAGAGAATCAGATAATACAGACACTATTAGGTCCTAGCCACAGGATACAAAATTGGTCAGGGCAGCAATGTGTCTGCTAGTTCCCTCCTCCCAGAGTGCCATGGACATGGTTGTGGCCAATGCTATAAAAGTGAAGGGCGCTAGCTGAGGACTCTGAGAATATCGCATGAAAGGGACACTCCTGATGGCATGCTTCTGCAGCCTTCAGTCCTTGACTCTTTGCTTTGCCCTTCCTGACCGAAATGTGCTTAAAGTGCCATTAAGTATGGCTGCCACCTCGTAACATGGAAAGGAAAGCCATCCAGTAAGGGTGGGGGAACAGGACAGTTGACTACCTCTGGGTCCCTGACTGCTAATCCTGAACTTTCTCACCTCCCTATTGTTACATAATGAAAACAAACCCCATTTTGTTTAAGCCACTATTGGTTGGCTTTTCTGTGGCTTGGGTTCGAATGCCTTCCGAAGGGTGCCTTGAGCAGTGGAGAAGGAGTGTGGGTGGGAGAAATTAAGAAGAAATCAAATTTGGTATAACTAAAGAGTATCATGTTACTGCTATCCTAGTGAAGTAGATTTGAACAATAATGTGCTGGACTGAGAGGTGATGAGGGGTGCCATTCACCCTGTAGGGGGAGAGCAGGTTGCTCCCACATAATCACATATGTCCTCTTCCAGGTCACATCTATCTCACCAGTGACTCTGATAGTTAGTGGTCCTGGTTTTAGATCAGGCCCAGAGCTTTATTTATATCTACCCCTGTTGAAAGGTACTTTTCATTTATTTTAAAGATTTATTTGCTTATACATACAAGCTGGGATGTAAGCAAGAGGTGAGGGGGCGGTTAGAGGAGTCACCAGAAACAGAGTGGGGAGCAGAACAGGCGGATCTACTAAATACACTGCTGAGGGGAGCAGCGGGCAGGCAGGAGAGGTCTGCTGTGCCATGTGGGAAGCTCCCTGCCCGGGGATCGAACTCATGCTGCAGTGGCTCTGGATAGCTTCATAGTGCTGTGACTTAACCCGTTGCACGACCAGGGAGGCCCCAGGTACTTTTCAGTTGAAGAAATAGAATTCTTTTTCTGGAAGAAAATTTATGCCAGTCTTATTTTTCACCAAAAAGATTTGGGGACATATGCGATACAATCGATGTAGACAACAATATTGTGCCGCAATCATCAAACATACTAAGATGCTAAAACTTAACTCTGATCACTAAAACTGAAACTAACCAGGCCTCCCTGGTGGCGCAATGGGTTAAGCGCAGCACTATGAAACTAGGTGCAGCCACTGCAGCACGAGTTCCATCCCCGGCCAGGGAGCTTCCCACATGGCACAGCAGACCTCTCCTGCCTCGCCCGCTGCTCCCCTCAGCAGTGTGTTTCAATCAATCCACCTGTTCTGCTCCCCACTGTGTCTCTGGTGAATCCTCTTACCACCCCACACCTCTGATCTACACCCCAGCTTGTATGCATAAATAAATCAATCTTAAAACAACAAACCTGAAACCAACCATTAGAAGAAAGAATATTATGTCAAGTGGTAGAGGTGCTAAAAATTATCACATAGCAACCATTTCACAAAATATAAACCAGTCAAATTAAGGTTGTATACCTTATATTTATGTTATATTCAAATATATTCAAAAAGTGAACTGATAAGGGACAAACCAATAGCCATGATTTTTTGAGCTCTGTGCCGTTTACCATAACCATTTCACAAAATTTAAAATATTCAAGACTATTTCCTGTTATTAGAAGAAGAAACCAAGGTTTATGAGGTTTAACTTTCCTAAGGCCATATAACTAGTGATTGTGGGGGAAAAATTTCAAACTTAGGTCTGGGATTTGAGGCCCTCTGTTTTTTAAAAATGATACCATACTGTGATTGATAAGTGACCCCCTAAAAACTGTCCATATTGTCATCCCCAGCCTCTTTGAATGTGTTAGTTTACATGATTAAGGACATTGAGGTAGGGAAATAATCAAGGATTATTCGCATTGGCCCAATCTAATCAGATTTAAAGAAGATTAAAGCGATACAAAGGCCAAGGAAATTGGACAGCCTCTTGAGGTTGTGCAGGCAAGGACAAGACCACTGAGACCTGTGCTGACGTCTAGTCCATAGGACTGAAAGACCTTGTACTCTTTAAGTCATTGAGTTGGTGGTATTTGTTGTGGCAGCAATAGAAAAGTAGTGCACTTGCTGAGTCTCCAACTTTTCTGCTAAATTTCTCCTTCCTTTTGGATCTGGGTAACTCTGTTGTCACAAGTTGGCATGAAATTAATTCAAAACAAAATGACTTTTCCTTGCCTTGGGTGACCAAAATATTAGAGCTGATTTTAAGAGTTCAATTGTAGGGACCATAGAGGTAAAAATATTTTTTTCCTGTTTTTCTGTGTAATTTCTGATCTTCTATTTCTACTGGCATTTTTCTGTGTATTTTCACATCAAGCATTGCCAAGAGAGAAGAGAGAGAGGAAAGGGGGGAATAGAAAAGGTACCCACTCAAGTGGTTTTCTGAAACTGGAGAAATGATCTGTAGACTGGCATGCTTACTCCCTTTCATGACCACCCCCCCAAAAAAAAAAAAAAGAAAAAATAACAAGATGGGATATATTTGATCAGTTGATTTTAAAAATTAGAAAACACTCTAAATTTGTCAACTTTGTAAATGCTTACTCTGAGAAGAGCTACTGCCATTTATTGCTTAGATGCCCTTAACAGACCTATTTATTTCTGGTGCTATGCACGTTTCATTCGTAAATGTGGTCCTCCTGGTATTGGGGTTTTTATACAATTAAAGCTGGACTGTGGTGATTCTTTCAGTTTTACTGAGGAGGATGATAAAAACATATGAAAGGTGAATCCATTTGAGTCAAAGATTTCTAACACAAACGAGGTTTGGTTTGCACCTTGCCAGGTATATACAAGATAGGCCGATCTCATTGTCAGAAAGGAGCTGCATCATTAATCAGAATTCTGTTCTTGCAGGGCTGAAAGTGAATTAGGGACTCATGGTTTCAGAAAAAGAAAAATAGCTTTGTGCCACCTCCATTGCAATATTTGTGTTACTAAGCAACAAAATTCTCCTATTTAGCAAAGCCCTAATGAGGCTGGCAGTGCAGTCTTGGAATAATGCTTAATACAACTTCATTATTCCCTGCACTGTAACTGCATCGCATATGCAGTACCTGATTAGGGATAACAAGAAGGAGAGTGAGTGCTGTTTGGTGAACCTGCATCTGAAAGACCAAATAAAGCATTGATTTGGAGAAATCTAATGATGGTCATTTAGTGTGTTTATCTGCTCACAGCATTCATTTGTGCTGACAAAGAATGCAGTGCAACCCACTGGGAAATGTGTAAATTGTAAAGCCTTAATGATTCCGTCATGACAGGTCACACAGACACAAAAATTGTGACATTAGCTGTTATCAACTCTATTGACACCTGGTTACGGGCTTTGTCTAAGGAAAGTTGAAGGTTGAAATCACTTGATGGTTTCCCATATATCTTTTGAAACTTGAAAAACTTCCTACCTGCACCAAGGTTTCTGTTACTTCTACAGATACCTAATTTTAATCCTGGAGAAAATTGGTTTCTATTTCCTGCTGAGAAGTTGCTTCAAAGGATACTTATAATATTGTAGATAATCCTCCTTTCCTTTTATTTTCTCCCCCTTCTCTTTACCCTCGCATTTTCGCCCATATAAATGGTTTCCAAGGGTTATCCTGGTGGAGCCGATGTTAAAGGAAGATGCACTGGAAATAAAATTCATGACTATTTTGGGTCAGAATCTTTTCAAATGTTGTTATTGACTAATAAGTGACATAGCATTTTAAATTCACAAAGCAGTTTAGAAGTATCCTTCCATTTTTCTATGTTACCATCCCTTTTATTCCCATCTCTAGTACTAGATAATTTTTATAGTGCAGGTACACAAATACATGAAGAAGAGATGTGTAAAATTTCTTTCTGCCACTTCTCTGGTGACATGCAATATTTAGAGCGTATGGCAAAGACAGATGTAATTCTTTGGAAGGAAGAATCACCTTAGAAAGTCCAACATCAAACCATCTGCATAGAAGACTGATGCGTGCTTGCCTCCTTCTATGACACCCCTACCCCAATAAAAAACAAAGCCATTAAGTTTTTTTTTTTTTTTTTTTTTTTTAAGGATGAGAGGTATAGTAAGTGCAAGTAATACTCTAACTGAGATTGGCTAGCAGCGAGATGGTAAATCCTTTTTCTCATTCTTTACCAGTAGAGGAACATATGAATAAAGCCATTCAGATCGTACACATCTGTCTGCATCTTCAATTAGTTTGATTTAAGCAAAATATGGCTAGCCATTTTTATTTCTGTGTGCGTTGTTTGGCAGGAGCTTTAACATTTAATAGTATTCTGGTGTTTCAGAGAAAAAAAAATCTCTCAACGAATTATTTACAACAATCATAGACTTCAGATATCTTCAATCTATGGATTTGGCAAACTGCTCTATTCCAGCGCCCATTTCCCAGGGCAAGGAAGCTGTCCTTTCCTAAGAGGGACATTAAGGCAGCATGTGGAACACGTGTGTGCCTGCTCACGGGCTGCGTGTGTTACGCAAACTGCTTCAGTTACCTTCCACTAGTGTCACTTTCTTCATTTTACAAATGGGAACAATGAGAGTCAGAAATATTACAACTGATTCTAGATCACCAAATCAAAAGCAAGGTGTGGTTGAAACTTCTAGACTTTAAGGTTTTTTTCCTACGATGCCTTCATGTGGGAATCTCATCCTTGGTTCTGAGTTTTGGGCATGTAGACAAACCTAATTCATTCTGAATGTGTCTCCGTTTTATGAAAGCAGAAAGGGCTAATTTGATGACTAGTTTCTATTATAAATGGTGCTCCTTAACTGTACTTTAAATATATATTATTAAGCAATTACACAAAAATTAGCCCACAAGGGTAAATCCTTTTGATGCTTTTCAAAGGGGAAAATCCTGGCTATTTGCCCATTATGTTATAATTTAAATAACACAAACTGGAGAATGATTGCACTGAGTTGGAAATGTTGAAACAGCTTGCATATATAATTGCTTTAATTGTTTAGCGAACTATATCTTTTAAAAAAGATTTTCTAATTCTGAAAACTGAGATTCCATGGCAGTAATGAAAAGATGGTGTGCCTAAATCCTGGTGATTTTAACTCTTAAATATCGCTATGTAGTATTCAAGGTAGACCAGGCATGTTGCCTTAAAAACAATGGGAGTCCCTCAGTAAGGGGCTCTTTTTCCATGTTTATAGAGAAGTATTTAAAGAATTGTTTCTTGTATGCTTCATTTTGCAATTATGGTATGACAATATGTAAAATAGTAAATGTGTATTTAGCAAAAAATATTGTACTTTAAACAACTTCCCTTTAAGTCATGAATCATTAGCGATGAAGGAAGAGGTTCTCGCTAAGATATGAACAATAGAGCTGCTTTTACTCAGTGGCTAAATAGGTCAGACTTTTTCTTCCTAACCATTTTTTTTTTAATTGAGGTAACATTGACATAATATTGTATAAGTTTCAGGCATAAAGCTTTCTACTTCCACACCTGTACTTTTGTGACCATCACCCAAAGTCTAATTTCTATTCACTGCTACACCATTAACCTCCAATGCTCCACCCACAGCCCCCCCACCCTTTCCTCTCTGGTACCCACTATTTTGTTGTCAGAATCTAAGAGTTCGTTTGTTCATTTGCTTTTCTCAATCTTCCACTCATAAGTGAAATCTTCATTCACATTTTAAAGAGCTATTTAAAACATGTCATTCTGCTACCTACTTGGTTTCTAGTGGATGTAAACATTATTATTACATGCTAGCAATGTTGTCTGTATTTCCACTTTTAAAACTATAGTTGTATAACTGTAAAAGCTTTCAAATTGAGCAGTTGATGGCATGCCTTTCAATCACCAGAACAGAAAATGAGGTTCATGTACACATAGAAAGATACACACAGGGACAGATTCACCTTGCCTTGGAGAGACGGTACTGCTACTTATTTATCAATTGGAGTCTTTGGGGACTTTTCTGCTTTTAGGTGTATTCTTGGGGATCCAAAATGTATTTGTTTTTTCAAATCAGTAGTCTTTAGTAAATGACTTTTCTTTCCAAGTTTTGTGTATTTGATTCTAATATCTGAATTGTCTATATATATTATACAGGTATAGTCATTGTAGTTATCTGGTATATTGTATTTCACTCAGTTGGGATTTCCCAATGTCAATGAATTCTAAAAGTATTTTATGACAGCCCATCATTTGGTGCTAATCTGGCATTTTCATTGATTCTCAAGGACTTTCGAATATTCATTTTGACCAATATTTGCTATAGCGCATATGGATAGGCTCTAACATGTCGAACACAGGATGTTCATTCTCTAGGGAATGGACTTTGGTTCACATTTGGGCCAGGTATAGTAAACATAGCTTTCCTATGGTGCACGATTAACTTGAGCATTTAAGTGGTAAGCTCTTTCTAGCATGGTGCCTTCTATTGGTATAAATCTGCTGGCAATATTATTGAGCTATTAAGGAAGAAGATGGTTTAAAATAATGTGTTTTAGATAAGGTTTTATTTTGGCTACTGAAAATTAAATAATGCTGAATTTCTTGTAGCTTAGTGTAATGTATTTTCTCATATAGGGTCATTAATGTCTAAGGCTGATAAGATAACATTTGTGCTGAGACCAAGGGATTTAGTTACTAAAATTTTTAATATTTGGAGATATCTATAAATGTGTGCATTTAGTGTCTACTTAAAACCATTTTGTAATTAGTTTACTATCAACACACATTTTTCAGGTGCCTTTTAACATGTAAAAATATATAGCATATAAAACATTAGATAAACTCAAAGCTTTAGAGCATAATTATGAAAGACAAATTAAATTTTCTTAAGTTGCCTTTTCCATATAGAAAATGAGTAGAATGTGCATCCCTGTAAAAGTAATGGCAAAGATTTAAAAAAAAAAATGTACAAATCAAAAATTGGAGAAAGTAGCCATGGCAACTTCTGGTTGGTAAGTCTATGTGGAATGTTTTTTCCCAGAAGTGCTACAGAAAAGAGAGTTAAGTTTGGGGAAGCCCCTGTCTGAGAACCCTGAGAAGTGGTATTACTGTAGAAACTGTGACTCCCTGAGAAATGGTGGGCCCGGGGTAGGACTCACCAAAGACTACCCAGAGACTTGGGGAGCAGAGCCTGTCCCCCAGCAGATGAGAGCGTAGCCCAGAGGACCAGCAATATACTGTTTCTTTAGAGGGTCTTCATAGTTACTTGAGCGGCTCTGTGACATAGCTGAGGGGCATCCTGGTGCAAACCGCCATCTTGTCATGGACCTGGTTCTGGGGGACTGGTGCATGAACCGTATTTTGAGCAGCCTCTGTTTTGGCGCTGTTGGCACTTTGGGGCCAGTTCTTTGTGTCTAGAAAGTGTTAGCATGGTCACCAGGGTTCTGTGTCCTCTGGTCACTGGATGCCATGAGTGTTTTGGCTCAGTAAATTGTGACAGTTGAAAATGCCCAGAAATAGCCATTGTTCCATGGGTGGAGGGGACAGAATTGTCCCAGATGTAAACCCCTGGTCTAGACATTTAAGTGTCATGCAACCTCTCTGTTGGTACCATTACAGCATCTGCAGGCTAAAGTGTGGATAAATTACCAAATACCAGGGATTATTTGGGACCTAACACCTCATTATTAATTGATTATAAAGCAACACAACACACTAGGCTATTTGGAATAGTTCACAAAGCAATATGGAGTTCATCCTACTTTTCCTATAGAGGCGTTCGAGTATATCCTAATAGAGGAACTGAGCCTGATATATCACTGAAAATGGTTCTAGTAGCCTCACACTAGACCGTTTAATTATCTTTGCCATTATGAAAAGTAGCAAGTGAATTCCAAGTCCTGAAATTTAAACAGATGTGCTTATGATGTCACTTATTATGTACTGAATGTTAGAAAACTGTGCCTGACAAACTAATCTCTGAATACGAAAGACTTACATTTTCTTTCTTCTAGTTGTTTATAAACAACAGGAGTAACAACCACAGCAACGTAATAGTGCCGCTTTCTCATGTTTGCAAAGTGTCCTCAAAATGCCTTCACAGACCTTATTTCCTGTAATCCTTAGTTCAGCATCTCTGTCTACTCTTTGCAGGATTTGTATTCTTTCTGCTGGTCTTTCCATTATAATAGAGCAGAGATAGAGATCACAGGAACATATTAACATTGGTCCTTAGACAGACACACACACACTGCTGTGGTTATTCTTACTGTCTTCACAGAGGACAATGTCCATGAGGGTTTTTTTTTTTTATTCTGTCTAATAAATGAGCTTGTCTACATAGCAGAGAAGAAAAAATAAAATAGCCAGACTTCAAATAGTGAATTCACAAGTATTTTTGTTTCCTTGAATAAATTAGATATTCTGGGTTAGTCTAAACTAGGTGTTAAAGGGTTTTATAGACCTATTATGTAGGTCTGGGTTAATTTTTCACTTTCCTTGGGGCAAATGTTTTCACCTTCCTTGGGGCTTAGAATTGTCAGAGTTAGTGATCTTGAAAAAAGGAATATTGTGGAAAACCAGAATCTCAAGAGCCCACCAAACTGTTTAGGTCCTTCAAATGCACAAAATTTTATATTTGAATCACAGAAGTTTTTCATGTTAAAATGCATGACGTGTAAACTGTGTTGTAATGTATTTAAGATAATGTGTCCTTACACTCAGTCTATAAATAGGCCCTCCCACCATCCCCCACCTCCATTCATCTTGCTTTTTCCTGAATACTGAGTTTCAAATCAGTAATTTTAATTGGCCTATGTGTTGATTAAAGGAATCTGTCTGTATACCACTGAACTGTAACCAAATTAATTGAATCTGTGTGGTCGCACTGGGTAGGCGGTTTTCAGGAAAAGTTGATTCTTTCTTGACCCAAGTTCCCCTATGTCACATCACTTATTTCCATTGCAGTATTCTCCCTATGTCACATCACTTATTTCCATTTGAATACTTTTTTTCTAGTCCTCCCTTGGTAAATCAAAACAGCTACTAGCTTAGAAACAATGGTTGAAAAGATATTTAGAACATAGCAATTTATGAAACCAGCGTATAACAGCAAGTATTTTGGGTGCTTTATAGTTTATGGAGCCTCATAGTTCCTGACAGTAGTTGGGGTGATCTTCCTTACCACAGTAGTCTGACTTTGCTCCAGAACTTCCTCACTGCCATGTGGCAGGGAGCCAGTTGGTTCTAAGGTGTATCAGCCCCATAATGGTGTCACCCTTTCTCTTCATGGGATCTCTCCACAGCTGGCTGTGCTACCCTCTTGAGCTGTGGCCCTCTACACAATTGAAAACACACCCCTCCCTTCTAACGTTCCTGCATTCTGCACTTACTCAGAAGGCTATAGACGGCCCTACGTGCACCGCAGCACTATTTGTAATGGCCAAGTTATGGAAACGACCCCGTGTCCAAGGACAGATGAGTGGATTAGGAAGGCGTGGCAGCTACACAACAGACAACACTCAGATTGAACCCCTCTATGTTGTCACAAATGACAAGTGTTCATCGCTTTTACTACTAAGTAAAATAAGTCAGGAGAACGACAAATAGCTCCTGGCTTTACTCATAGAGAAACAGAACAAAGAGTCAAAACAAACCCTAAAAATCTGGCCCTAGAATTAAAGACACCTGAGGTGATGAGGGAGGGTGGAGAGCCGGGTGCGAAGGGATCACAGAGGACTCTGCTGGAGGATTAAGGGTCCTGGGTGTAACTTGTCATCATATACAGTTTTATAAATCAGTGTTCCGGGGCCTCCCTGGTGGCACAGCGGTTGAGCGCTGCGCTGTGGAGCTGTCGGTAGCACGCGATGCGAGTTCGACGCCCAGCCAGGGAGGATCCCATATGGTGCGGCAGACCTCTCCTGCCTCGCCCGCTGCTCCCCTCAGCAGTGTATTTCTGATCTGCCTGTTCTGCTCCCCACTCTGTCTCTGGTGAACCCTCTCGCCGCCCCACGCCTCTGGCCTGTACCCCAACTTGTATGTAAAAATAAATATTAAAAAAAAAAGTGTTCCCTCAGTCAGATGAAACCACCATCAATTCTACTTTGCTTTGAAAACAACTTACAATGCATTGTTCACAAATTCTTTTGTTACACTTTTACAGATCTCTTTTAAAAGTTTGCTTTATCTACTTCTAATTACACAACCACCCAGACACCCACACACTTCTTCTATACAACAACAGACACTGTGGAAAAACATTGCTTCTTAAACCTAACTCTTACTCTGAGGCCTCCTCTTACTTGACAGAATTGACCACTTCTCTTTTTGAAACATTTTTCCTGCCTTCCAGGACATCCTCACTCCTGTTTTCCTTCTGCTTCCGGGTTTCCTGCTCATCAAGCTGACCTCTAAACACAGCACTGCCCAAGGGCTCAGTCCTGGGCCTCCGACCTTCTTAGTTATTCCTCAGGGAATTCTCTTGGGTTAATGGCCCTCAATGCCACTGCTAGATTGCTAATGCACAAAAGTCCAGTGCAGACCTTGCCCTTGAAGTCCAACTGCCTACTCCACCCACCCACTCAGAAACCTAATAATCCTGCCCTGATTTAGACATTAGCATGTTTGAGATAAACTATTCCAAACCCACTCCTCTCAGCAAGTGGAAACTCCATTGTTCCTGTTTTCAGCTCTAATCCCTGGCAATTATCCTCGGGCCCTGTCCTTTTCTTCTAGCATACATTCAATTTGGCTTGCTTTCATTCTGTATTCTACTCAGAGGGATCTCTTTAAAATGCAAGCACATGGCCTCCCTGGTGGTGCAGTGGTTAAGTGCTGCGCTGTCTGCAGCAGCGAGGTGAGTTCGACACCCGGCAGGGGAGATTCCCACGTGGTGCAGCAGACCTCTCCTGCCTCGCCCGCTGCTCCCCTCCGGAGTGTGTATCTGTCGATCTCCCTGTTCTGCTCCCCACTCTATCTCACCCTCTCACTGCCCCACGCCTCTGGCCTGTACCCCAGCTTGTATGCATAAATAAAAAAATAATTGCTGCATGTTCAGTGATTGTTGAATATTCAACATAATTTGGATTGTACTGAAAACATAGGATTCTTACCTTTTTTGTATAGCATCAGCATGAGTCAATTAGATATTTCCTCATATCAATGAATAAATCTTGAAAAAACATGTTATAAAAATTGTCACTTTAGTAATTTTTATCAAAAAGTCTAATCAAATAGGTCCAGTACTCATCCCCATATCTCAAGTCAAAAGCATTCTTTCTCTAGAAGGCAGTTACCCCCAAACTCAAAAAATTTGTATCAGATTTTATAAG
Organism: Scalopus aquaticus; assembly: GCA_004024925.1. Taxonomy (NCBI): domain Eukaryota; kingdom Metazoa; phylum Chordata; class Mammalia; order Eulipotyphla; family Talpidae; genus Scalopus; species Scalopus aquaticus. The sequence continues at coordinate 145,555 of PVIJ01002312.1, forward strand.
CTTGGAATTAAAGGAGGAGATAATTAAAATAACTCGATTCCATATCAACTACAGGGGTTTTCTGTTTTCTAATGTAAAAATATTTTGCTGTTGACAGTGGGGAACAGATTTATGTGTGCTGGGGTACCATGGAGATATTATAAGACGTAATGTATTTTAATTTTCTCTTTTCTTGGACATTTGGTGGTATGCAATTTTTTACTATCACAAATAAAACGGATGAAAATCCTTATGCTTGATTTTTAAAAACATCTCTGACTTCCTTATAAGTGAGTAAATGTGAATCAAAATATGGGAGAATTTTTGAGACTGTTGTTAAATTTTGCCAAGTTGCTTTCCAAAAACATCCCTCTAATTTCCACTCTCTGACAGAATTAGCGTGCTCTTTTCCCTCACACCCTGCCAACAATAGGAATTATTTTAGCAAAGCAATTATCACTAAATTTGTGAGTTATAATGTATCTATTAAAGCAATTTACACTTTATTAGTGAAGTTTAGTGCTTTTCATATGTTTATTAGTCATTTACAATTTTCTTTTGTGAATTGCCAGCTTTTTCTTTTCCCCTTAGTCTTTGTCAATTTTTATTCAAATATGACAACTCCTTAACAAGTGTCCTAGTGTTTTGCTTGTCATATGTGGGAAACCATTTTATTTTTCTGTTCCATCATGCTTGAACATGTTTTCTCCTTAAATTGCATACATCAAATCTATTGGCACCTTTACGATTTCTGGCTTGATTTTACTATTTTGTTTTCTATTCGTCCTGTTGTCTCATTCTTTTGACACATTTAAGGCTATAATTTGTCCTCAGTTTATTTTGCCATAGCACACTGGCATTAAGTGCTATAAAGTTTTGTAAAATTCTACACTGACATTTTATATGACAGGCATCTGGGGCCCCGCAGGCTCTGAGCTGAGGCGCTGGCTGCCGATGACACAGCACTGCAGAGTATACACATCAAGGCCATGCTCCCCTCCTCCCATCTCTCCCCTGTTGGATCCCCACTGGAGACACCCTCAGCTGTTTCTCCTGCAGCCCGTGTGTGCATATGAAAAGCAGGCCATGGAACACCCAGCTGCTGCCGAAGACCCATCTTGGAAAGTAGCTTTCCGAAGTCAAGGATACACCCTCAACTTTGTCTAACTGACCAAAAGGCACTTTGACTCCTTTCCCTTTGCAGTGCTGTGGGGAGGACGAGGAATGCTGAGCCCTGAGGGAGCCGGGACTCTGCTTGGGAAGTGCGAGGCGGGCAGAGGGGCCCAGTGGACAGCAGGTGACTAGTGCCCAAGACCATACCTGTGGCCATGAAAACACTCAGGGTAAGCCAACAAGAGAAGAGGGAAGAGGCTGTATTCACAGGAAGGCCTTTCCAAAGAGCTCTGCACATTTTCATCGGAAGAAATGCCTTAAAATGCTGACGGGATTCTGCAATTCCACGCCTACCAGAAGGATGCAAACCTTTACTTCTCGGGCATATCTGCACTCCTGTGTTCACTGCAGCACTATTACAACAGTTAAATTTTGGAGACAACCTAAGAGCCTAAGGGCAGATGGGTGCATGAGGAGGATGTGGTACGTATACACAGTGGAATACTATGAAGCTCTAAAAACAAACATGAACTCTTGCCATTTGCAAAAGCATGGATGGAACTAGGGGATAATCTAAGCAAAATAAATCAGAAAAGAAAGATAAATGCAGGATGGTTTTACTTTTACAGAATAGAAGGAAAAAAGTGTCAGGACCAAACCAGAGCAAACCCTAAAATCTCTCACTGATGACACCAAGGGCAGCATGGAGAGCAGTATGTGAAGCATGTCCACTGGACCGTGGTAGAGGTGTCGCGTGGTAGCATGAATCTGAAGAGTGTGAGCCTGCATCCCGGAATCACATGATGTTGCAAACAAATGTTACTCCCCCTATGTTAGAATGCAAGATCCCTAAGGTATATTCAGTAACAAAACATGGTCCCTGAATTCCTCAGCAGCACAAAGAAGAGTTTGAAAGGGAACTAGGTTTGAACTACATTAAGTCAGTTGAAGATTTTTCCAGAGGATTATGTGATTTGTGCTGATCAGCAGAAGCTATAAAATTACGATACGATCAGAGTGTGATACAACCTTTATCCAGAATCAGACCACTTATTACTTCCATAAATACCACTCAGCTTCTCTATCTCTTGCCCAGATGTTGCAATAGCCTTTATTGGAGGGCTCACTGCTGCCTGCCATTTTATTACCCTCAACATAGGAACTCAACACTTCTGCGGTGACTCATCACTCCTCTCAGAGTAAGAGCCCATAAGCCTGTCCAGGAGCCGGTGCCCAGCCCCTCTCCCCGGCACTCAGCCCTCCTTCCCCTCCTGAGCACACGTTTGTATATTTAATATTTTCATATGTGTTGAATAAGGAAATTAGATATCTCCATAATTAAAAATAAAAATGATACTATACTAGCCCAGAAATTAAAGTTTAACAAATTTGAAAGAATAATCCATAGCCTATTTTTTGACCTCAGGGCAATTAATGTTATAATCAATATATCTTCATATATTTAGAACCAAAAATGTATTTAAAATAGACCATGGGTTGAAGGAAAAATAATGGATATTTTAAAGACACTAGAACTAAAGAAAACTAAAACATTGCACATAAAAATTTGTGGGATCAACAAAAGTAGGGTTTCAATGGACATTTCTGAAAATCGATGTGATAAATGTCCAATTTTAAATTTCTTGATAGAAACTTTCTAAAAAGTTAAAGTAGGCAATGGTAGATGAATAATGATGAAAGAAAACAAATCAATATCAGAAGTTTGTTTCTAAATGACTAAGACAATACAAACTTGAAGTGAGATCGATCAGGATAGAGAATGAGAGCAAGGGAGTGAGAGAAAATTGTCTTTCATAATGGGAAATTCTACAGAAAATAATTTTATAACTGGCTCAGAAGGAATAAATTGACTATTTTAAGAGATTTCTTAAGGAAGCATCTGTACTACGTGATGTAATGGGGAAGTTATTCCACATTTCAAGGATCAAATAATTAGAATCTCACAATTCACCATCCCCAATTCATGGTAAGAGACTACTTTGAGATTGATATCACAACCAAAAGAAGAGATGAAATAAAAAATACTAAAAATTGATACTAGTCATTTAAAGAGATACATACTTCTTACCTAAATTACTTATAGTACAAATCTAAAATTGTACAAGAAGGTAATATACCAGGACCGTTTTAATTTGTCCCAAGAATGGAAATATGAGTTCATTTTCAGATTTTCCCATTCTCAGTCATCACATTGATTAAAAGATGAAAAATCACAATCATCTCACAACATGTAAAAGCAACATTAAATTCAACACTCATTCATAATAAATAGTATAAGATTTCAATACAAACCAATTTTCTTAACCCCTGACAATGTTTACAAATATGCTAAATGGAAAAGATTAAGAAATATCCTTTTTAATATTCAGGACAAGACAAAGGTGCCTGTTTCCACTGCTTGGAACATGGCTTATAGTTGATGTCATTTCAGTCAGCATAAAGTATAAGAATGTGGAATGTATAAATAAAACTATCAGTCTTAGAAAAGGATTTGGTTGTTATACATAGAGCCTGATACTACAAAAATAACTAGAAACAGAAGAACTTAGCAAGAGAGTTAACCGAGACTCAATTACAAGTAACAAACATCTAGAAAACACATTTGTAAAGAAAATGATCATTTTATAAAGGTAACAATCTATAAAGTGCCTTAGGAATACATCTAACACATTTTGTAGGGGCCTCTACCGAGAAAGGTACAGATGTTATGAAAGCATATTAAAGGTGACTTAGTAAATGGAGAAGTAATACAAAGTAGGATGCAAGGAATGAGAAGAAATGTGAGAGACAATGTTCATGAAGAAAAAGATGAAATAATCACATACAAGTCAAGTCTCCTGAAAACATCTATAGATTCAATAATTCCAATAAACTTTGCAATGGGGGTGTGTGTGTGTGCGCGCACGCGCATGAAATTTGACACGCTGATATTGATATTAAAAAGCAAAAACCCAGAATAGCTAAGACATACTTGTAATTTGATTTAAGGAAGTAATGGGGGGAGTTTAAAATAATTTTTTAAAAAGATTTTATTTCTTTGTGCATGGAAGAAATGTGGTGTAGACCGGGGGTGCAGGGGGTGAGAGGATTCACCAGAGACAGGGTGGGAAGCAGAACAGGCAGATCTACTAAAATATACTGCTGAGGGGAGCAGAGGGCGAGGCAGGAGAGGTCTGCTGCACCATGTGGCAATCTCCCTGGCCGGGGATCGAACTCACGCCGCAGTGGCTGCCACCAGGGAGGCCCTAAAATAAATTATCCTGATGGCTTATTTTCTTCATTACCTATCATATTGCTACCCAAAACAGTAGTGATATAACATTTTTATTTGATTTGATTTTTATGCCTCAGGTTTATAGTATATTAATCTTGAACCAATCACCCAATCCAAGAATTGGAAACTTATCATTTACATGCAATCTTTGAATTACAAATACAGTGAACCCATTTTAAATGAGTGGATTTCTGCTAGTGCTTACTGTGCCCTGTCCTTTCTTCTGGAAGAGAGACCTGGCAATAGGCTTCCTTTGGGGATCCTCCATTCCTCGTACCCCTAAGCAGACTGCAGCTTCAGGTTGTTGTCAGCGCCTCCTACAGCTAGGGGGGTCTCACTCAAGTTCAGCCACTCAGATTTTCTTTTCCAGAATTTTGAATGGTTGAACTCACAAGCTGTTGCTGGCTATCTGCTGATAATGAGCGTCCCAGACATAGTTTCTGAAGTTCTGGCTGCTTTAATCTTCCTTTGGTTCTATGAGAAACTCAATTGCCTTCCAAGAAATCAAGTTCTTTTCCTTATGTTAGCCTGAGTCAATTTTGGTTGTTGGCTTGTCTGCTACCAAGATTTATAGCAACTACTTTCTATATTGAATTTAATTGTCTATGTGACTAATGACTCAGCTTCGTAGATATATGAATATCTGAAGTCTTAAGTCTAGGCTCATCAAGCTTCTAATGACACATTCCCTACCAAGGAAAACTCCACACTACTGAAAAGTCAATTTATGCAACTGGAATCAATGAACAACTCTTCAATCTCCTTTGAAAGTTTATCAATAAATAAGATGAAAGATGTGTAGAAAAGACACCCATGGCATCTCCAAAAGAAAATAAAATCTATCTCGCTATATTGCTGAATTTCTACTTCTTAGGTAGATGTTCTAAGACTTGTTCCATGAGACCTCAGGCTGCTTGAGCCCCATATGTAATAATTTTTCCCTTCTTAGGGGAAACAGATGGGATTAACAGACTGCTACAGTGTCTGCTAAAATGAACCTTGCTTCCCCTCTCCATAGGTAAGACTGCCTGTCTGTAGCAAGGGAGAAAACCATATAATATCTCAAATTTATATTTTTAAAATCCTGTTTAGAAATCACTCTTACTTGCTTTGTATGTCTTTGTAAAGCAAAAGGGAGAAATCTCCATTCAAAAGTAAGAAGCGTGAGTGGATGTCAGCCAGGCTAACAATTTCTGCAGAGTAACAAGTGCTGGCAGAACATCTCCTTGGCTTGTTCCTTTTGACAAGGTCACCTCCTTGTCTCCTAAATGTTGGAGGAAAGCAGGACTTGGTTTCTTCCAGGTTAAGGACACTAGCTCTGAGTCCCTGGAGGACTAGACAATTGGATCCGTCCTCCATTGGAAAACTATGAGCAGTGCCATTCAGGACAGTTACTGAATAAATAGAGGAAAACAATCCCACTGCGATTATATCCATTCAAATTATCAAATTATTATTCAATATTATTATTCAATAATAATAATTACTCAAAGTAGCACCTTTGGTCACTAGCCACTCAAAGGCAGTTACAAAGCCCCTTTATTTTGAGCAATGCCATCGATGACCATGTTGTTTTAACAATATTATTTGTCCTGCCAACGTGTAGGGACACAGTTGCATTTTGGCCAGTCCTAACTGTAGACATTAAAAGGAGTGATCAAATTCTTTTCACCTCAATAAAGTCAGTGAGGCTATGTTGACTTTTTTTGGTTATCAGTTTTCTTCTAATATGGTTAAAATAATTTTAATAACTGCATTAAATCAGTAGTTAGCGGTGTTTGGTAGGGTGTTTAGGATGGAATTTTCCCCATTATTGATAAATACTTTTGGGCAGATAATTGAAATTCCTTGATATTATTTCTGGATTTTTCTAGTAATTGCCTATATCGGTTTTGACCCCCAAGACTTGGAGTTAGTGTGTCTTCATGCTTATACTCCTGTGCGCCTCCATTGCTTCTTATTAATATTTGGTTTGACTTTTTCAGGAAAAAAATAGAATATAATTTTTTTAATCTATTATAATATATATTACATATGTATTTTTTGGTAAAATTTAATATACATATTAAATTTCATATATAATAAGAAAAAGATTTCTCTTTGTAATATATCAATATTTTACCACTGACCCAAAGCACTAAGCTTATCTATGAGAACATCATTTAAAATGCCCTTTTACATGTTCATAGCACATCTATTGCTATTTAACTCTTCGTGGCTGTGTTCTCACTCATGGTTATAATATCTGCTCATATTCTTGTTTGGAATTAGTGAAGACTGGAGGGTCTGGCATTTCAGTCCTTCACATCATACGAACTCTTTCCTTTTAAACTTTTTACTGCAGATTTACTTCTAGGAGAAAGTAGTTGCTTTTATTGTCCTCTCTGAAAAACTCAGGGAAGGTCATTTGTAAGTGGAGCTCATTCCTCTTCCTGGACCACATGGCTATGAAAGTCACCATGAGGAACTAGACCTGATGTGTATGTTTATGTGTGTGTGATACATTAGAGTCTCATTTAATTCTGTTTTTAGTCACACTGTGTATATATATTACTTATCTCTCTGTGTGTGTATGTATAGACATATACATATGTGTGTGTGTATATATATATATATACACATACGCACACATGCACATATCAGGAAGTTGAAATGAAGTGTTAACTGAGGTGTCAAACATTCCCATGCAGAATTTGCGAGAAAGATGTTGGGGGAAATTATTTAGATGACTTGAAATTTCTCTTCCTTATTGATGTCACAAAATGGTCAGGCATCAGAAATTAGGGAAGAAATCTTGAAATTTCTTTGGACAACTTGTTCTATGTGCCTCCCCGCCCTTTTTAGGAGACAGGGTGGGAGGAACTTCTAAGAGAATTAGTTTTCCAAGAAATCACCTGGAGAGTTTATATTTGATTCTTCCCTTCTCTCTCCCAAACACAGCCCGTTTAGTTCAAAGTGAATTGTATCAATTGTATCCGAGTCACCTTTGAGCATCCAAAGCTTGGCAGTTGTCTGGGCTGGCCCACGGCAGCAGAGTGTAGGGCTGTATTTTTTAAAATAACGGTGCTCCCAGAGTTTGTTAAGGGAAAGGAAAACATGCAGCTATATATGTGGCCAGAAAGATCGAACATCACCCACTGCACTCCAGGCAGACCAGACTACCTCTAGGAATCAAATAGCTCTAGTCTTAAGATGGGGAGGGGCTTCTCAGGTACAGAGGAGGAGGCGCTGGTTAAATCCCATTTCTTAATTTGGAGGGGCTATTCCTGCATGAGGCCTGCCCTGGGAGACAGGTACGGCATCCACCTCAAATGCACGAGAGAGTTTTGATGATCAAATAGGAGAGGACATTTGAATTATAGAGTCAAAGCTACGTTTGTGAGTTAATGAGACTGAAGCACTCTTTAACTGCTTTGGAGTGAGCACACTATTGTGAGGTAGATTTTCGTCCAGGTGCCTGGGAAGATTTAGGTCACTAAACAAGTTTGTAAGAACAGAAATCAAGAATGTAAACTCACTTTATGATTGTTCTCTGTGACTCTTGCTTGACACCCAGGAAAACCACTAAGATAGGTGAGACTGTGTAGCTCCTGTTAGACGTCTAAAGATCTGCCATTGAAGTAACTTTTAATAATACCGTGTATTTACAATTGTCTCGTGCTTTCTCCTAATTATCTTGTAAGTACTGCTTTCCATTCCAGTCTTTATTACTTCTTTGTGCAGATAAACCAAAGTGATACTCAAGTTCTTTACATTTTAACCAAGCCCTTCATCCAATAACAATTATTTTCTTTCATCGTGTACTTGTCCTCCTAATCCATTCCTTTCTTCTAATTATCTACGTGTGACTTTTTGAAAAACTTTGTAATTATTACTTAGCTTCAATTATACACTTAAACTTTGAATTAATAGATTCAACTGCTCTCCAGTGAAATATACTATTTATTTAGTGGTTTTCTTTTAGTACTTAGATATCAATGTCTTGTTTTCTTGTGATCCACCTGGTTTAACTGATTAACCACGAGTCCATCTGATTGGTCTCATCGGGGGGTTAGACCTGGGTGTGGAAGGAGGGGCTATGCTAGGAATATGAGACCTATGTTACGATCTTCATTTTTCGCAATCAAACTCGCAATTCCATTGCTAACTGTGCCTTTATGTCCACCTTATTCTTCCCGATTTATTATAACTTGATCACCCCACCCCTCAAATGCTGTGATTTATTCATTTATTTAAGAGGTGCCCATCATAATTTTCAATTCTGATCTTAAAAATTATTTGAAGTAGCAAAAGGAAAAGATGTTTAAAAAATTTAAAACATTTTGAAAAATTCAGGATGACTAATCCAATAGTGATATGCAAAAATTAAAAGTTTTTTCCCCCAAGTTTTTGCACTTTGGCAAATAGGAAAACATCTTGATTTGTGATTAGAAAATTCATTAGAGAATTAGAAATTGGTGGATACAATTAGAACAGTTTCGCTAAGAGTTTTCTTATACTAACAGAGTCACACACACTATCATTGATGAAGACAACCAATGAATAATACATGACTTAGAGGACAAAGGTGTGTTCACATCCAGGAGAGGAAACTTCAAGAATTTAATGACTTGGTAAGATTGTCTAAGATTACAAGCTACTGAAAATAGAGAAAAACATCCTGATAATAAAAACAAATTAGAAAGAAGACATACTCCATCGAGCATGAAAAAATGAAATAACAATGAGAGGAATCGCTGGGAAAGAAGAAAAAACCTGATGGAGATGAAGTCATTAAGCGGACCTCACAAGGAAGCTGTAAGGTCTGCTGGTATCGCGGGTACCTTTGGACACATTTATGCCATTGCTAAATTTTCTTTTCCACTTGATCTTAAGGTCTACGGTAGGATGATTAGAGTAATAGAAATTATTAAGATAAACAGGATACATCATGAAAAGTACAGGGGTCAGGAAGTCATTAACTCTAAAAGATAAATCTTGGGATTGATGAATGACTGATACCGACCTAAGAATGAATCATTAATGCAAAATATACCCTGCATTCATCTCTGTCACTGTTTACTTATCTTTCCTGATTGTTTTTGGCTGCAATGAAGTTAATTATTATATCTGGTATTCTGATTTTTAAATCTTTCACTTCCTACATTTTCTGTGTCTACAATATAAAAAGAGAAGAGAAAGTGGACTGGTTTTATTTATAAGGTTCCCCCTATGCCTTAGGAACTGTGATGGACACTTTATATGATGTCATTTAATCTTTACAAAAATTCACAAGGTACATAGAATTATCTTTATTTCGCTGATGATGACTCTCCAGCATGATTTGCCAAAGATTACATGGTCAGTGAATGACCAAACTCAATATTCTTTTCACTACATAGTAGTGATTTGAAAAGAATTGGTAATCATAATTATGAACACTGGAGTCATCAAAGAAAAAGATTAATAGCCCATGAGTAATATTAGTTCAATTTAAAAGAGTAGAAATAACTCTCCTTAACAATCAGCCCATTAAAATTTATCACTGGGGGTAGAAGTAATACAGAATGCTCACAAGGTCCACAAGAAAGTATGTTCCTTTTATGGGTTTCTCCCTTTAGGAAGGAACAGCAGGCCTATAGGGCTCAGCTATGGATGAAAAACTATTTCCTTGTATTTCAGTCTCTGCTGAGAGATGAGGTGCTCTCTGGCTTCTGCCTGGTTGCTCGTTCCATAGATTGTTGGTTTCCACTCACTCACACCCAGCACTGCGAAGTCATTTACAGAAACAGCACAACTACTTGCCAGTCTGCCTTCCCCGAACCACTCAAATACACCAATACGTCTTTAGCCTTCAGTACCCGGGCCACTTCCGTTAAAAAGGTTTTTATTCCCAGAGGAATTGTTATACAGTCTTTGTCACAATTATTTTAAAGTATAACTTTCCCATTCTAGTTTTTTTTTTAAATACAATATGAAAGCTAGTGATTTCTTAGGTCTTCTACTTCCCATAAAAACTAAATAAAGGCATAAAAAGGCAATTTATAAAAGAACTACTTAGTAATACAGTGCTTAAAAGTAGTTTAACCTTATTAAAAAAATTAAAATTTAAACATTTGATTTTCATATATTGTGTTGGAAAATTGAAAAATTAGCATAACTGATTCTACCAAAAGAGTTATAAAATGGATACATTTCTGACATAAGTATAAATTGACATAAGCTTTGTGGAAAGTAATTTGTCAATGTGTATCAAAAAACTTTAAGATGGCCTGGGGTTAAGTCTCAGTGCTATTACTTCTATGGCCCCAGTTTGATTCCCAGTCAGGGAGATGACCCACATGGCGCAGCAGACCTCTCCTGTCTTGCCCGCTGTTCCCCTCAGCAGTGTACTTCAGCAAAACCACCTGTTCTGCTCCCTGCTCTCTCTCTGGTGAATCTTCTCACCCTTTGTACCTCTGGCCACAACCCAGTTCTACACAAAATTAAAAAAAAAAACAAAAAAAACACTGGGCTGTTCAATGCATCTAAAAAAAAAAACAACTTTAAGATCATCTACTTTAACCCAGTAACTTCACCTGTTTTGTGAAATAATCCAGAATGTAGCAAAATTTTAATAACATATTGTTAAAATTGCAAAAATTTGGAAATAGCCAAATTTTCCCAAAATTAGAAAATATATAAGAAATTGAATACAAAGAATTAAATGAAAGAATGTAAGTTATGATATGCAAAGAGATCAATATAAAGAGTATTAACAGCATTCATTTGCATATGGATTTTTTTCCCTTCTTGGGTTCTTCCCAGCCACAAGTACGGTCACTGGATCATATGGCATTTCTATTTAAAAATTTTGAGGAACCTCCAAACTGTTTTCCATAATGGTTGAACCAGATTAAATTCCCTCCAACAGTATGCATAGTTTACCTTTTCTCCACATCTTCAACATTTATTATCTCGTCTTTTTTTTAAAGATTTATTTATTTATGCATATAAGAACTGGGTGTAGACCAGAGATGTGGGGTGGTGAGAGGATTCACCAGAGACAGAGTGGGGAGCAGAACAGGCAGATCCACTGAAATACACTGCTGAGTGGAGCAGCGGGTGAGGCAGGAGAGGTCTGCTGCACCATGTGGGAAGCTCCCTGAGCAGGGATTGAACTTGTGCTGCAGTGGCTGCGGACAGCTTCATAGTGCTGAGACTTAACCCCATGTGCCACCAGGGAGGCCTTATCTCATCTTTTTGATAAAAGTCATTCTAACTGGTGTGAGAAGATAACTTGTAGAGATACATTTGCCTTTAGCATGCTATCTCTGCTCAAAAGTGAGGTATAATCTCTCTATGAACATGACAAGTAGAATATTTAGTAAAGGAAATTTTCTGGATTGTCCAGAAGGTGAAATTTCAATTATTTGCCAGGAAGCCTAACCACACAAATATTGGTGATCTCCATCTCTTCTGTCAAGAAAAACAGAGCCTCTGAGGTTCAGAGTGACTAGGTAATGGTTAAAAGCATGGGTTCCTTCGCCAAGAACATACTTTGCAGTCAGCATCACCACTTGCTACACATATCACCTTGCTCAAGTAGGTGAGAGGCCTGCCTCTCAAGGTCGTTGTGAGGTTAACAGTGCAGATTTAGCAAGTGTCCATCACAACACAGAGCATGACACGCATTTGTACTAAGTCTAAGAATTCTAATAGGAAATTCTAAGAGACGTTTCTTTTCCGAATGGTGATAGAGGTTGACAATTCTTTTTTAATATCCTAAATTTACTTCCATAATTTCTGACTTCTCACCTTAGATTATAGAAAGGAATCTACTGCCAAATTCATTAAAACAGAAACATTCTAAACTTGAGAGAAATAAAAGAATCACATATGCTACCTAAATGTGACTAATTTACCACGAATCTAGACTTATTAGTTATTCCTTTGATAGCTTGCCACATGCATTATTTATGGGGTCCTTCCCCATTGCTGGACTACATCTGTCATATTAATTTTTCATCAAATTGTGAAATTTTGTTAGTAATTCTTGAAGTCTGGTGAATAAAAAGAAAGATCTCTAGGAAATGGTATTACGCTGTATTTTCGTAGGAACACATTTATCACTCATGATAACTAGCAAATATCAAAATGATCTGAAGAATATCAATGTCAGGTAACCAGCTTCTCTAGGTAAACTCAGAGCTTATTTATGGCTATAAAATCCCACATTTTCTGCCTGTAGAGAACCAGCTATGAATTGAATATTTATGATCCCGACACTGTCCCACACTTTTTTGTTTTCCTTAGGGCTTTTACCCAGCCCAACATTCCCTGCAATCTGCCAAACGCTAAAACTATTTTCCCCAAAATTCAGTCAAAAAAATCTTAGCATTCATGCATAAGTTGGAGGGATTGTGAAAGTTAAACCTCAGTAGCTTTCAGGAATCATTAACAGGGTTAACTTTACATTCACCTGCTTTTACCAGAAAACTCACACTCATGCTCACACCTGAAGCGTCCTGTTACCACATAGATTGCAAATGGAAATTTCAGATAGGAGTTCTCTCTCTCTCTTTCTCTTTCCCCACTCTTCCCCTTCCCTCTTTCTTCCTTTCCTTTCTCTCTCCCTCCCCCTCCGGTCTGTCAAAAATCTGTGAAATACAAATCCTATAGAAGTTGTGTTCCAGCAGGTTCTCTCTGACTAGGAAGGGAAGAAATCACATGTATACTTTGGGGCAGAACCAACAAAATTGGTTTTCAGTATATATAGGGTTTGATCTTGGATTGATCATCAGAATCTCAAAGCCTTAGTCCCTTACCTGGAAAATGTCACCTGCCCCAGAGTTATAGGAACCAGATGGTATGTGACAATATGAGGTTCTTGTCAGCAATTGTTGCTGATGCAGGGAACTTAGGGGCGCTCGTCAGGCCTGTGTTCTCAGATACTACCAGTCTCCACTAGGATGGGGGAGCCACTCAGGAGCCTCCTCTGTGGCCCCTCTCGCCTGCCCCACATGGCCCTGCACACCAGCATTCTCTATGCAGGGCCTCAGGCCCCACCTCAGAGCGGCTAAATGCAACTCTTCATTTTAATCCAACCTGAGGTGATTCATAAGCTCATATCACATGAAATTTAAGAAGTGCCTTTCTGGCCACCAGGACTTTGCTCTGCAACACTGTCACTTTCTCCAAGGGACTCTACACAAAGATGAGCATGACCAGCTCCCCCAAGTTCCCTGCATGCGCACGAGACTGAATTTTTTTTTTTAAGATTTATTTTATTTTTGCATACAAGCTGGAGTGCAGGCCAGAGGCGTGGGGTGGTGAGAGGGTTTACCAGAGACAGAGTGGGGGCAGAACAGGCAGATCTACTGAAATACACTGCTGAGGGGAGCCACGGGCGAGGCAGGAGAGGTCTGCCGCGCCACATGGGAATCTCCCCGCGGGCATCGAACTCGTGCAGCAGCTGCCGACAGCTCCACAGTTCTGTGCTTAACCCGATGCGCCACCAGGGAGGCCGGAGACTGAATTCTCTTGATTGCAGAAGATTGAGGCCAGAAACAAAGTAAGATGATTTAAAGCACTTTGAAAATGCATTTTTATGTTTAGATCACTTGAAGGAAAAGCTCATTCTTTAGAGGCACATTGAAAGTTAAAGCAGTGCCCTATACCTAAATATAGGATGCAGTCACTCAATACTTGATACGCTAGGTTTTAATAAAGTTAAAACACAAGTTTTTTTTTCCCCTGTCATGTTATCTACTTTCCCAAGTGCCCTCAATAGAAATTTGCTTTTTTGCTTTTATATCTAACTAATATGCTTCCAGAATCTCATCTTTGTGAAGAGATTCCCATGGAGGAAATGACAGTGTTGCAGAGCAGATGTCCTTCGTGGACAGAAAGGCACTTCTTATATTTCATGTGGTCTGAGCTTATGAATCACCTCAGGTTGGGTTAAAATGAAGAGTTGCATTTAGCTGGTCTGAGGTGGGGCCTGAGGCCCTGCTCAGGGGCCGCTGATGCTGCAGGGCTCCGGGGCAAGCTAGAGGGACCCCAGAGGAGGCTCCTTCGTGGCTCCCCATCCTAGCGGAGGCTGGTGGCTTTGGCAGTGATATCTGAGAACGCAGACATGATGAGCTCCCTGAAGTTGTCTGCGTCAGGAGGGAGATTTCCTCGCTAGCTTAATCTCTGCAGGTCCATTTCTTAAATAGAATGGTCTGATTCTTCCCAGTGAACCAAATGCCGAACATGGCCTTTTGGCTGGCTAACTCTCAGGGATGTCTCTGGTGAAAACTGGGCAAGGATATCGTTACATTTGATGTCTGACAGATGGTCAGGCGCATTTGGAGCTCACCGACTACCTGTGGACGGCACCTCTAACTGGCTCAGAGACAAGGGAATGGAGAAAATAGGGTGCCAGAAATAGGCACACTCCCCTTCCCCCCAGCCTCTTAGTATTCCAACATGCGATTAAATACAAATCAGTGCATCTTTATAAAGTTCCTAGATATGTCATAGCACACACTCATTTTTTATTTGTAGGCTTAAAAAAGAATTCACTTTGAGCTAGTATTTTAAAATATGGAACAGTTGCAGGTGGCAGATGGGTGGATGAGAAGCTTATAGGAGAATTAGCTTGAGAATGTAGAAGAAAATGCATGGGAAGAAAGATGGTTAATCCTTTCTGTAGGGCAGTGAACTATTTTGCACTGTGCAGCTGAGATTCTCTATATTTTGGGTACTCTGGTAATCAATTCTTGCCTCCCCTTTTTGTGCCTTTGGATATCATGGTAATAGATATTTCTTTAAGCATGAGTGAACAAATAAATGGATAAAGAGGCTCAAATGGAACTAAATTTTCCATAGGTCTTTCCTGAGAGCTGTATTGGCTCAGGCTATAATTTTAGCAATTAAGTCATCTATAATTGAGTAGCAACACTCATAAAAAAAAGTAAGTGAACAAATGCCAAGGATTAGTCAAATTTCAAACCAACGAACAAGATTTACTGAATGACTTGCTTTGGTCTTTCATTACCCAGATTAAAAAAAAAAAACTTCATTAATCTTGAATTTTTTTGTTTTAATTTCTGTCATTCCATATTTCTCCCCTTTTCTGTGTTATAATTTTTAAAAAATTTTTGCATAGAGGAACTGGGGTGTAGGCCAGAGGTGTGGGTGTGGGGGTGAAAGGATTAACCAGAGACAGATGGGGAGCAGAACAGGTGGATCTACTGAAATACACTGCTGAGGGGAGCAGTGGGTGAGACAGGAGAGGACTGCTGCGCCATAGTGGGTTAGTTCCCTGGTCAGGGATCGAACTGAGGCCATAGTGTGACAGTGCTGAGACCTAACCCTTAGGCCACCAGGACAATATTTTCATCTCTATATATCTGAAATAAGAAAAAAAATTTAACACCCTTGTTTATTTTTTTGACAATACAAAATTTCTCCCCTCAGGTGCAGTCACCATAGTTTTCCCACCACCAAATCCCCAGTCTTGCACTACACTCCACAGTGCCGTCCTCTACCCTGTTCTCCACTCTCTCACTGAGTGTCTTGGTGTATATCTAAACTTCCAGGAACTCAATTTTTGGATCGCTTAGTGTGTTCAAGACAGTATCGTATGTGCTACAGGAGCTAAACTTTGGTCAGGGAGATGTAACACCACACGCAGGTAACTACCTTATAATAAACGAGTACTGTGAGTTTGATAATTTGTTCTTTGGGCAAAAATGAATTTAACCTGGAGTGAACATGAAGCCTTAGGGAGTAATTGACAGGTTAATCATCACTGAAGAGAGCGGGAAGGCTGAGCAATGTGGCGATTGAAGAGTAAAATCATTTCAGATGGAGAAAACAGCATGTACAAAGGCCTGGGATGTGGAAAATGAAATACGTGTGTGGAGGATGGAAAGAAGTTCGGTGTGACAGAGGCTTAGAACATTCTTAAGACTGACAAATCAGGCTTTTTCTGGAAAACCTAGAGGCCAGTCAGAAATTTAGACAATGTTTGGTGGTGACAGGGTACTACTGAATGATGACTGAAGAAGTACATGATCAAAGAATGACTGTGAGAAGAATGGAGAGATGGACTGTTCTAGTTTTTGGTTATAAATAAAATTGTTACGGACATTCACGAACAGGTTTTTGGGTAAACATGTTTTCACTTCTCTGGGACATTTGTCCAGAAGTACAGTGGTTGGATTGATACATAGTAAGTGCATGTTTAGTTTTGTAAGAAATGCCAAATTATTTTTTAGAAGATCTGTACTATTTTTATCCCCACTGGCAATGTCTGAGTGATCCAGTTTCTCTCCATCCTCGCCAGCATTTGATCATGTCACTATTTTAGTATTTTAGCAATTTTGATGTCTTAACACAGAATTTTTTATGCTGATAAATATAAATCCACCACATATTTTTTAATGATGAAACATGCTATTTTATGTAGAAACTAACATTTCTTCAATCAATTTCAAATTGATGGACATTCAGGTTTTCCTACAATGTTGAAAATAGCACTCTAATATAAGTATTCATCTGCTGTACTTGTGTGGTTAGCCTACTTATTAAAATTCTAGGAGGTGGAAAGTTGATGCATTCTTTTCCTTTTCAAATGACTTTGATACACTAGCATTTGACTTGGGAGTCAGAAGTTTGGCTTGGGTATTAGAGCCATCACTAATTTCCTATGTGGTTTTAGGCATATTGTTTAATCTCTCTGGCTTTTTATTACTTCACATGTAAAAAGGGGATGATATGTTACTATTAATCTTCTGAGGTTGTTGTAATTACTAGTGAGATATTTTGTGTTTCACTCTAGAATCTACATATACTCATTAAATATAAGATCTTTCTAGACTGAATGTCACATTGATGCTTTGAACAGAGCAGATTAAAGTACACTCATCAGTTTCATTTCATGCATTAACTCTGATCAGTGTATTGAGCAATAATATGTTGAGAAAAATCTTGGACCCAGCAGGAGAAATACTGCATCTGCGGTGCCAGTGGGGGGATGTGCATAGCAGGAGTGGGTGGAAAAGGATGGAAAAGTACCAGTGAGGAGTCACTCGGTAAGTGTGATCTGTAGGATGATGTGGTCAAAACAAAATCATTTTCCTTATCCTTAATGATGCATTAAAGCACGCAGACCCTTGCAGCAGAGCTTTTTAACTCCAAGGTGACCCTAGCATCAAGAAGCAAAATTTTCTAACTCTACATTGAGGTGGTGTTTGATTGGCCAAGTATAAGGAAGTCAGAGAGATTCAGAAAGTAAGAATATTTTACATCTGTTAAGAATTTAAAAGGACCTCCCTGGTGGTGCACTGGGTTGAGTCTCAGCACTATGAAGCTATCCGCAGCCACTGCTGCACAAGTTCGATCCCCAGCCAGGGAGCTTCCCACATGGTGCGGCAGACCTCTCCTGCCTCACCCGCTGCTCCCCTCAGCAGTGTATTTCAGTGGATCTGCCTGTTCTGCTCCCTGCTCTGTCTCTGGTGAATCCTCTCATGCCCCATAACTCTGGCCTACACCCCAGCTCTTATATGCATAAATAAATAAATCTTTAAAAAAATTTAGAAAAACTAAAAAAAAAAAAAGAATTTAAAATAGGGGAAATATTTAAAGGGGATTCTTTAGCAGTGACTCTCCTTGCGTCCTTTAATGCACATAAGAAATATGTTGTCTATTTTCAGTATTAGCATATTATCATTATTATTATTAGTTGGTTCAGATTTCAGTCTTGAAACTACTGAGAGCTGCATGTGAGGTTCTTGCTGTCTTTGGTGTTTAGCCATTCCACCAGGCTGTGCACGCAGGAGTGAACCTGCAAAAAGTCAACTCCTGCTGAGCTCAGTCTTTACTTTGTACCCTTTCTTCAAAGCTCTCTGGCACTCTCCCTCCATTATGGTAAAGGTCTACCCAACCTCTGCTTGCTTTTTCAGAAGCTTAATTTCGCCCCCTTATATGTCCTCGTTCTTGTATGTCTTATATATTGAGTCATTAATCATATTTTTTTGGATCATCTAATTTATTGTATTAACATTTCACATAGGCATTTAAAAAAATCTATAGAACCTTATTTGAAGGTTCTTAAGAAATGGGTTTACAAATGATTATATTCCCTAGTATCTAAGATTTGGCTTTACATGTATATATCACTCAAGAATGCACATAAATTCACTAAATGAACATAAACTCAAATTAACATTTAGCTACTAAATAAATGAATAAATGAATGCATAAATAGATGAATGCCTAAATGAAGTAAAGAAGGAACTAGGTAAAAGATTGGGGTATAGAAATAAAGGCTATTGTACTCCATAATATCTGATAATTTATATCACAAACTGCCTATGTACAAAACACTCTTAACTCTGTTTTAAAGGTTTTGATTTTGTTTACTATGTTACTAAGTTACTAAAATGTCTAGTAACTAGAAAGATATGTCTTACTTCCAGCAATATTTGTAAAGAATGGACAGCTACCTATCTGTTGTTTAAGATTCATCTGTAGCATGGTACTGGAACAAAAGCAGACAGAAAGACCAATGGAACCGAATAGAATACCCAGAATTAAAGCCACATATCTATGAACAGCTAATCTTTGACAAAGGAGCAAAGAAAATGCAGTGGAACAAGGACAGTTTATTCAATAAATGGTGCTGGGAAAACTGGACAGCCACATGCAAAAAAATGAAGCTAGACTACTACCTCACACCCTGCACAAAAGTC